>OX387660.1:23241682-23350682 GCA_947568875.1 Fissipunctia ypsillon
GGCCACAGCGACTTGGATCTGCCTATTGATGACATCGCTGGTGTGCCCTCAGGTGACTGATATATATATATATATGATCCGGGCCGACTTCGGCCACAGCGACTTGGATCTGCCTATTGAGGACATCGCTGGTGTGCCCTCAGGTGACTGATATATATATATATACGATCCGGGCCGACTTCGGCCACAGCGACTTGGATCTGCCTATTGATGACATCGCTGGTGTGCCCTCAGGTGACTGATATATATATATATGCGATCCGGGCCGACTTCGGCCACAGCGACTTGGATCTGCCTATTGAGGACATCGCTGGTGTGCCCTCAGGTGACTGATATATATATATATACGATCCGGGCCGACTTCGGCCACAGCGACTTGGATCTGCCTATTGATGACATCGCTGGTGTGCCCTCAGGTGACTGATATATATATATATATGATCCGGGCCGACTTCGGCCACAGCGACTTGGATCTGCCTATTGATGACATCGCTGGTGTGCCCTCAGGTGACTGATATATATATATATATGATCCGGGCCGACTTCGGCCACAGCGACTTGGATCTGCCTATTGATGACATCGCTGGTGTGCCCTCAGGTGACTGATATATATATATATACGATCCGGGCCGACTTCGGCCACAGCGACTTGGATCTGCCTATTGATGACATCGCTGGTGTGCCCTCAGGTGACTGATATATATATATATATGATCCGGGCCGACTTCGGCCACAGCGACTTGGATCTGCCTATTGATGACATCGCTGGTGTGCCCTCAGGTGACTGATATATATATATATACGATCCGGGCCGACTTCGGCCACAGCGACTTGGATCTGCCTATTGATGACATCGCTGGTGTGCCCTCAGGTGACTGATATATATATATATATGATCCGGGCCGACTTCGGCCACAGCGACTTGGATCTGCCTATTGATGACATCGCTGGTGTGCCCTCAGGTGACTGATATATATATATATACGATCCGGGCCGACTTCGGCCACAGCGACTTGGATCTGCCTATTGATGACATCGCTGGTGTGCCCTCAGGTGACTGATATATATATATATACGATCCGGGCCGACTTCGGCCACAGCGACTTGGATCTGCCTATTGAGGACATCGCTGGTGTGCCCTCAGGTGTCTGATATATATATATATACGATCCGGGCCGACTTCGGCCACAGCGACTTGGATCTGCCTATTGAGGACATCGCTGGTGTGCCCTCAGGTGACTGATATATATATATATGATCCGGGCCGACTTCGGCCACAGCGACTTGGATCTGCCTATTGATGACATCGCTGGTGTGCCCTCAGGTGACTGATATATATATATATACGATCCGGGCCGACTTCGGCCACAGCGACTTGGATCTGCCTATTGATGACATCGCTGGTGTGCCCTCAGGTGACTGATATATATATATATGATCCGGGCCGACTTCGGCCACAGCGACTTGGATCTGCCTATTGATGACATCGCTGGTGTGCCCTCAGGTGACTGATATATATATATATACGATCCGGGCCGACTTCGGCCACAGCGACTTGGATCTGCCTATTGATGACATCGCTGGTGTGCCCTCAGGTGACTGATATATATATATATACGATCCGGGCCGACTTCGGCCACAGCGACTTGGATCTGCCTATTGAGGACATCGCTGGTGTGCCCTCAGGTGACTGATATATATATATATGATCCGGGCCGACTTCGGCCACAGCGACTTGGATCTGCCTATTGAGGACATCGCTGGTGTGCCCTCAGGTGACTGATATATATATATATGATCCGGGCCGACTTCGGCCACAGCGACTTGGATCTGCCTATTGATGACATCGCTGGTGTGCCCTCAGGTGACTGATATATATATATATATGATCCGGGCCGACTTCGGCCACAGCGACTTGGATCTGCCTATTGATGACATCGCTGGTGTGCCCTCAGGTGACTGATATATATATATATATGATCCGGGCCGACTTCGGCCACAGCGACTTGGATCTGCCTATTGATGACATCGCTGGTGTGCCCTCAGGTGACTGATATATATATATATACGATCCGGGCCGACTTCGGCCACAGCGACTTGGATCTGCCTATTGATGACATCGCTGGTGTGCCCTCAGGTGACTGATATATATATATATATGATCCGGGCCGACTTCGGCCACAGCGACTTGGATCTGCCTATTGATGACATCGCTGGTGTGCCCTCAGGTGACTGATATATATATATATACGATCCGGGCCGACTTCGGCCACAGCGACTTGGATCTGCCTATTGATGACATCGCTGGTGTGCCCTCAGGTGACTGATATATATATATATATGATCCGGGCCGACTTCGGCCACAGCGACTTGGATCTGCCTATTGATGACATCGCTGGTGTGCCCTCAGGTGACTGATATATATATATATATGATCCGGGCCGACTTCGGCCACAGCGACTTGGATCTGCCTATTGATGACATCGCTGGTGTGCCCTCAGGTGACTGATATATATATATATATGATCCGGGCCGACTTCGGCCACAGCGACTTGGATCTGCCTATTGATGACATCGCTGGTGTGCCCTCAGGTGACTGATATATATATATATATGATCCGGGCCGACTTCGGCCACAGCGACTTGGATCTGCCTATTGATGACATCGCTGGTGTGCCCTCAGGTGACTGATATATATATATATATGATCCGGGCCGACTTCGGCCACAGCGACTTGGATCTGCCTATTGATGACATCGCTGGTGTGCCCTCAGGTGACTGATATATATATATATATGATCCGGGCCGACTTCGGCCACAGCGACTTGGATCTGCCTATTGATGACATCGCTGGTGTGCCCTCAGGTGACTGATATATATATATATACGATCCGGGCCGACTTCGGCCACAGCGACTTGGATTTGCCTATTGATGACATCGCTGGTGTGCCCTCAGGTGACTGATATATATATATATACGATCCGGGCCGACTTCGGCCACAGCGACTTGGATCTGCCTATTGATGACATCGCTGGTGTGCCCTCAGGTGACTGATATATATATATATATGATCCGGGCCGACTTCGGCCACAGCGACTTGGATCTGCCTATTGATGACATCGCTGGTGTGCCCTCAGGTGACTGATATATATATATATATGATCCGGGCCGACTTCGGCCACAGCGACTTGGATCTGCCTATTGATGACATCGCTGGTGTGCCCTCAGGTGACTGATATATATATATATATGATCCGGGCCGACTTCGGCCACAGCGACTTGGATCTGCCTATTGATGACATCGCTGGTGTGCCCTCAGGTGACTGATATATATATATACGATCCGGGCCGACTTCGGCCACAGCGACTTGGATCTGCCTATTGATGACATCGCTGGTGTGCCCTCAGGTGACTGATATATATATATATATGATCCGGGCCGACTTCGGCCACAGCGACTTGGATCTGCCTATTGATGACATCGCTGGTGTGCCCTCAGGTGACTGATATATATATATACGATCCGGGCCGACTTCGGCCACAGCGACTTGGATCTGCCTATTGATGACATCGCTGGTGTGCCCTCAGGTGACTGATATATATATATATATGATCCGGGCCGACTTCGGCCACAGCGACTTGGATCTGCCTATTGATGACATCGCTGGTGTGCCCTCAGGTGACTGATATATATATATATATGATCCGGGCCGACTTCGGCCACAGCGACTTGGATCTGCCTATTGATGACATCGCTGGTGTGCCCTCAGGTGACTGATATATATATATATATGATCCGGGCCGACTTCGGCCACAGCGACTTGGATCTGCCTATTGATGACATCGCTGGTGTGCCCTCAGGTGACTGATATATATATATATACGATCCGGGCCGACTTCGGCCACAGCGACTTGGATCTGCCTATTGATGACATCGCTGGTGTGCCCTCAGGTGACTGATATATATATATATATGATCCGGGCCGACTTCGGCCACAGCGACTTGGATCTGCCTATTGATGACATCGCTGGTGTGCCCTCAGGTGACTGATATATATATATATATGATCCGGGCCGACTTCAGCCACAGCGACTTGGATCTGCCTATTGATGACATCGCTGGTGTGCCCTCAGGTGACTGATATATATATATATATGATCCGGGCCGACTTCAGCCACAGCGACTTGGATCTGCCTATTGATGACATCGCTGGTGTGCCCTCAGGTGACTGATATATATATATATATGATCCGGGCCGACTTCGGCCACAGCGACTTGGATCTGCCTATTGATGACATCGCTGGTGTGCCCTCAGGTGACTGATATATATATATATATGATCCGGGCCGACTTCGGCCACAGCGACTTGGATCTGCCTATTGATGACATCGCTGGTGTGCCCTCAGGTGACTGATATATATATATATATGATCCGGGCCGACTTCGGCCACAGCGACTTGGATCTGCCTATTGATGACATCGCTGGTGTGCCCTCAGGTGACTGATATATATATATATATGATCCGGGCCGACTTCGGCCACAGCGACTTGGATCTGCCTATTGATGACATCGCTGGTGTGCCCTCAGGTGACTGATATATATATATATATGATCCGGGCCGACTTCGGCCACAGCGACTTGGATCTGCCTATTGATGACATCGCTGGTGTGCCCTCAGGTGACTGATATATATATATATACGATCCGGGCCGACTTCGGCCACAGCGACTTGGATCTGCCTATTGATGACATCGCTGGTGTGCCCTCAGGTGACTGATATATATATATATATGATCCGGGCCGACTTCGGCCACAGCGACTTGGATCTGCCTATTGATGACATCGCTGGTGTGCCCTCAGGTGACTGATATATATATATATATGATCCGGGCCGACTTCAGCCACAGCGACTTGGATCTGCCTATTGATGACATCGCTGGTGTGCCCTCAGGTGACTGATATATATATATATATGATCCGGGCCGACTTCAGCCACAGCGACTTGGATCTGCCTATTGATGACATCGCTGGTGTGCCCTCAGGTGACTGATATATATATATATATGATCCGGGCCGACTTCGGCCACAGCGACTTGGATCTGCCTATTGATGACATCGCTGGTGTGCCCTCAGGTGACTGATATATATATATATATGATCCGGGCCGACTTCGGCCACAGCGACTTGGATCTGCCTATTGATGACATCGCTGGTGTGCCCTCAGGTGACTGATATATATATATATATGATCCGGGCCGACTTCAGCCACAGCGACTTGGATCTGCCTATTGATGACATCGCTGGTGTGCCCTCAGGTGACTGATATATATATATATACGATCCGGGCCGACTTCGGCCACAGCGACTTGGATCTGCCTATTGATGACATCGCTGGTGTGCCCTCAGGTGACTGATATATATATATATATGATCCGGGCCGACTTCAGCCACAGCGACTTGGATCTGCCTATTGATGACATCGCTGGTGTGCCCTCAGGTGACTGATATATATATATATATGATCCGGGCCGACTTCGGCCACAGCGACTTGGATCTGCCTATTGATGACATCGCTGGTGTGCCCTCAGGTGACTGATATATATATATATATGATCCGGGCCGACTTCGGCCACAGCGACTTGGATCTGCCTATTGATGACATCGCTGGTGTGCCCTCAGGTGACTGATATATATATATATATACGATCCGGGCCGACTTCGGCCACAGCGACTTGGATCTGCCTATTGATGACATCGCTGGTGTGCCCTCAGGTGACTGATATATATATATATGATCCTGGCCGACTTCGGCCACAGCGACTTGGATCTGCCTATTGATGACATCGCTGGTGTGCCCTCAGGTGACTGATATATATATATATATGATCCGGGCCGACTTCGGCCACAGCGACTTGGATCTGCCTATTGATGACATCGCTGGTGTGCCCTCAGGTGACTGATATATATATATATACGATCCGGGCCGACTTCGGCCACAGCGACTTGGATCTGCCTATTGATGACATCGCTGGTGTGCCCTCAGGTGACTGATATATATATATATATGATCCGGGCCGACTTCGGCCACAGCGACTTGGATCTGCCTATTGATGACATCGCTGGTGTGCCCTCAGGTGACTGATATATATATATATATGATCCGGGCCGACTTCGGCCACAGCGACTTGGATCTGCCTATTGATGACATCGCTGGTGTGCCCTCAGGTGACTGATATATATATATATATGATCCGGGCCGACTTCGGCCACAGCGACTTGGATCTGCCTATTGATGACATCGCTGGTGTGCCCTCAGGTGACTGATATATATATATATATGATCCGGGCCGACTTCGGCCACAGCGACTTGGATCTGCCTATTGATGACATCGCTGGTGTGCCCTCAGGTGACTGATATAACCAATTTTTGCCGCGAAAGTGCGTCCACATTCACGGCAAGTCAGCAGCCCTCCGATGTAATTATATTGGATGGCCGCGGGTGGTCGGGCCTTGAGCTCGTCTCGTTTAGCATCGAGCTCCTCTTTACGTCGCCTTTCAAACGCAAACACCTTAGTGCTCACGGTATGCCTCCACAGTGACCGGTCTGCTGCCATTGCCTCCCATTGTGACGTCTCTAGATCTCACCGCGTCATGTGGCGCTTAAGCACATCTTTGTACCGAAGGAGTTGGCCGCCTTGTCTGCGCTTGCCATCCCGCAGTTCTGAGTAGAAGATGCGCTTCGCCACTCTGTCGTCAGACATTCGGGAGACATGGCCAGCCCACCGCAACTGCTGCCGCATTACATAGGCCTCTATTCCACCGACATTAGCTCGCCGTAGTACTTCCGTGTTACGAATACGGTCCGACCAATGGATGTTCATAATGTCTCGTAGGCATTTCAGATGGAATCTATCTAATGTGCGAACGTGCTTGCGGTATAGACACCATGTTTCGGAGGCATATAAGAGATTTGGCAGAACTATTGCCATGTACACAGCTATTTTCGTATAGCGTTTTATGTCATGCGAGCGGAACACCTTGCTGCACACAATTCTGCTGTTGACTTCGTTATCAAGGAGGCACCTGGATGTTATAGATATTTGAATTCGTATGTAAATAGTAGTTATAAGAAAGTGGTACCTATATGTTATACGAGAATATAACACGAATGATATATTTGTTATCACGCAAGCGAAATCAAAATAACTCGTCCCTGGAAGTTGTAACCCAACTGTACAAAAGAACAATATCCTACACATTGATGTCGACAACAACAACTATTTTGTAATGGTATCAAAGCGGCCGTTTCTTTTGAAGCATTCTTTAGTTCATTCGGTTGGCGGCAATCCCTTCGAGTTGAAGGGTATCCCTATCGGCTGTAATCCCCCCTCCCCCCGCCCCAATCGTCCCGCGCCCCGCAGCTTATCGCGCTACAAAAGCGAGAGATTGTGTGCCCGCGGGCAGCTGTGGGCCGCGGCAGGCTGGGGCAAACGCGGCACACGCTCGGGGATAACAATCGAGTTCAAATAAAAACGTGAGCCTTTGTTTCTCACGTGAGCTGGGACGAGTCCCCGACCCCCCTCCCCCCCACCCGCGAGCGACGCAAACAAACCGAATAAAACACAAGATCCGAGTGAAACTATTAACTAAACACGCGCTGAACACTTCAAAGGGAGCCGCCATAACACTCGCCTTACAAAATTGTGATACTTTGACAAAGAATACAATATGCGAGATGGTACGGGTCACGAGTGTCCGTGTACATGAGTGCGTGCCCCCACACGCGCGGGGTCTCGCGGGCAAAGAATACAATATGCGAGATGGTACGGGTCACGAGTGTCCGTGTACATGAGTGCGTGCCCCCACACGCGCGGGGTCTCGCGGGCAAAGAATACAATATGCGAGATGGTACGGGTCACGAGTGTCCGTGTACATGAGTGCGTGCCCCCACACGCGCGGGGTCTCGCGGGCAAAGAATACAATATGCGAGATGGTACGGGTCACGAGTGTCCGTGTACATGAGTGCGTGCCCCCACACGCGCGGGGTCTCGCGGGCAAAGAATACACTATGCGAGATGGTACGGGTCACGAGTGTCCGTGTACATGAGTGCGTGCCCCCACACGCGCGGGGTCTCGCGGGCAAAGAATACAATATGCGAGATGGTACGGGTCACGAGTGTCCGTGTACATGAGTGCGTGCCCCCACACGCGCGGGGTCTCGCGGGCAAAGAATACAATATGCGAGATGGTACGGGTCACGAGTGTCCGTGTACATGAGTGCGTGCCCCCACACGCGCGGGGTCTCGCGGGCAAAGAATACAATATGCGAGATGGTACGGGTCACGAGTGTCCGTGTACATGAGTGCGTGCCCCCACACGCGCGGGGTCTCGCGGGCAAAGAATACAATATGCGAGATGGTACGGGTCACGAGTGTCCGTGTACATGAGTGCGTGCCCCCACACGCGCGGGGTCTCGCGGGCAAAGAATACAATATGCGAGATGGTACGGGTCACGAGTGTCCGTGTACATGAGTGCGTGCCCCCACACGCGCGGGGTCTCGCGGGCAAAGAATACAATATGCGAGATGGTACGGGTCACGAGTGTCCGTGTACATGAGTGCGTGCCCCCACACGCGCGGGGTCTCGCGGGCAAAGAATACAATATGCGAGATGGTACGGGTCACGAGTGTCCGTGTACATGAGTGCGTGCCCCCACACGCGCGGGGTCTCGCGGGCAAAGAATACAATATGCGAGATGGTACGGGTCACGAGTGTCCGTGTACATGAGTGCGTGCCCCCACACGCGCGGGGTCTCGCGGGCAAAGAATACAATATGCGAGATGGTACGGGTCACGAGTGTCCGTGTACATGAGTGCGTGCCCCCACACGCGCGGGGTCTCGCGGGCAAAGAATACAATATGCGAGATGGTACGGGTCACGAGTGTCCGTGTACATGAGTGCGTGCCCCCACACGCGCGGGGTCTCGCGGGCAAAGAATACAATATGCGAGATGGTACGGGTCACGAGTGTCCGTGTACATGAGTGCGTGCCCCCACACGCGCGGGGTCTCGCAGGCAAAGAATACAATATGCGAGATGGTACGGGTCACGAGTGTCCGTGTACATGAGTGCGTGCCCCCACACGCGCGGGGTCTCGCGGGCAAAGAATACAATATGCGAGATGGTACGGGTCACGAGTGTCCGTGTACATGAGTGCGTGCCCCCACACGCGCGGGGTCTCGCGGGCAAAGAATACAATATGCGAGATGGTACGGGTCACGAGTGTCCGTGTACATGAGTGCGTGCCCCCACACGCGCGGGGTCTCGCGGGCAAAGAATACAATATGCGAGATGGTACGGGTCACGAGTGTCCGTGTACATGAGTGCGTGCCCCCACACGCGCGGGGTCTCGCGGGCAAAGAATACAATATGCGAGATGGTACGGGTCACGAGTGTCCGTGTACATGAGTGCGTGCCCCCACACGCGCGGGGTCTCGCGGGCAAAGAATACAATATGCGAGATGGTACGGGTCACGAGTGTCCGTGTACATGAGTGCGTGCCCCCACACGCGCGGGGTCTCGCGGGCAAAGAATACAATATGCGAGATGGTACGGGTCACGAGTGTCCGTGTACATGAGTGCGTGCCCCCACACGCGCGGGGTCTCGCGGGCAAAGAATACAATATGCGAGATGGTACGGGTCACGAGTGTCCGTGTACATGAGTGCGTGCCCCCACACGCGCGGGGTCTCGCGGGCAAAGAATACAATATGCGAGATGGTACGGGTCACGAGTGTCCGTGTACATGAGTGCGTGCCCCCACACGCGCGGGGTCTCGCAGGCAAAGAATACAATATGCGAGATGGTACGGGTCACGAGTGTCCGTGTACATGAGTGCGTGCCCCCACACGCGCGGGGTCTCGCGGGCAAAGAATACAATATGCGAGATGGTACGGGTCACGAGTGTCCGTGTACATGAGTGCGTGCCCCCACACGCGCGGGGTCTCGCGGGCAAAGAATACAATATGCGAGATGGTACGGGTCACGAGTGTCCGTGTACATGAGTGCGTGCCCCCACACGCGCGGGGTCTCGCGGGCAAAGAATACAATATGCGAGATGGTACGGGTCACGAGTGTCCGTGTACATGAGTGCGTGCCCCCACACGCGCGGGGTCTCGCGGGCAAAGAATACAATATGCGAGATGGTACGGGTCACGAGTGTCCGTGTACATGAGTGCGTGCCCCCACACGCGCGGGGTCTCGCGGGCAAAGCTTAAACTAACAGCGATTAGCGTTACGAGCGGCAGGAGACAGGCGAGCGAGCCGAGCGGTCCGAACCACCAGACGCAACACACGCTCGGAGCTACGAATACATTACGAATTCTGACATCGGATGTTGCATATCAGCAAAAGTCTACAACGTAGTTTTCATAAGTAATAGCGAGTTATTAAAGCTATGTACCATTGTACACGCAAATGTTGCCTGTAGCATTGTGCGAGGCGCCTCGCGCAGTGTGTTGTACTGCGGAGCGACGGCTGGCGACGTTATATTAATATTAATCAAATGAACAACACGTTGTGTACCTACAACACACATTCAATTAATAATCACTTGAGATTAACGGATCGCGCTGTTATGAGCAAACTTATACAATTAATACATGAGTACATATCTCTTAACGTGAATCCTTATTACTGAACGATCTACAATTTAATTAGTGGACAGCGATACGCTCACTTGAGCATTTATAATACGTAGTTTGACTAAGTAAGGTAAGGTACTGGTAAGGTAAGGCCCTGGCGTCAGGTGAACGTGATAACTAATAGTCATGGAAAGCGTCAACTCAGTCTTGTGTTGGGTTGTAGTCCCAACAATAGAGATGTGTCGCTGTCTAGCTAGTCAGCGCTTATGTTTTACAGAACGGTCTTAAAATATTTTGCTAAAACAAATTGAAATGGCACGCTAGAGACAAATTAAAATACAGTTCCAGAGTAGCCGAAATGCCGGCAAAGGGAAAGTTTCGCAGCTCACTGTATCAGCGGCGCCGAGCGGCTGCGGCTAACTGTCGCAGTTATCTACGCCGGCGCGGGCGGCCGCACCGGACCGCGTGGCACCGCACCGAGTCGGACCGCACCGCACCGAGTCGGACCGCACCGCACCGAGTCGGACCGCACCGCACCGCACCGAGTCGGACCGCACCGCACCGCACCGCACCGCGCCGCAACGGTTCGGTATTCAGCGGGGTGGTCGCGACCTACGTTTACTCATTAACGCGCCGCTTTACGTCTGCGGCGTCGTCGGCGCTGTGCGCTGTGCGCTGTGCGCTGTGCGCTGTTCGCTGTGCGCTGTGCACTGAACTGCAGGAGCGCACTCTTCTCATACCGACGGATGTAAGCGCGGCTAGTGTGACTTCAACCTTAAATTATGTAAAGACGTATTATAATAAGGCTTGCCCGCCGATCGCTTTTCTGATGATTCATGTTATTATTATATCTTTCCTGTTTCGAAAAGGTATTTCTGATCGCTGAACATCGTTAGTACACCTGAAAATACTACAGCGTTTAACTCATCATTTACATTGTAAGATGTAGCTACTGAATGTAAACCTACAAGGTAGTACTAATATAATTCGAGGCGATGTATTCTATAAGAGTGATACCCACGTGATACCCAAGGTATATTGTTAAAGTCTGCCGCCTTCCAATGCCGCCGCTAACGCTACAGTTAACTACAAGTTATAAATAACGTTAACTTTGAGACGCGGCGCGACGCCGCACACGTGACGGTGGCGGGTATCGAGCTTCTTTATCCCCAACTCACTTCACTTAGTACGCTTACTTCCTAATTATGCTCATAATTAGTTGGCTCTAAGCTGTCACGACGCTGCGTCACCGCCTACGCCTAACTGTGACTAGCTCTAGGTGAACTCCATCGCCTACGCCTAACTGTGACTAGCTCTAGGTGAACTCCATCGCCTACGCCTAGCTGTGACTAGCTCTAGGCGAACTCCATCGCCTACGCCTAGCTGTGACTAGCTCTAGGCGAACTCCATCGCCTACGCCTAGCTGTGACTAGCTCTAGGTGAACTCCATCGCCTACGCCTAGCTGTGACTAGCTCTAGGCGAACTCCATCGCCTACGCCTAGCTGTGACTAGCTCTAGGCGAACTCCATCGCCTACGCCTAGCTGTGACTAGCTCTAGGCGAACTCCATCGCCTACGCCTAGCTGTGACTAGCTCTAGGCGAACTCCATCGCCTACGCCTAGCTGTGACTAGATCTAGGCGAACTCCATCGCCTACGCCTAGCTGTGACTAGCTCTAGGCGAACTCCATCGCCTACGCCTAGCTGTGACTAGCTCTAGGCGAACTCCATCGCCTACGCCTAGCTGTGACTAGCTCTAGGCGAACTCCATCGCCTACGCCTAGCTGTGACTAGCTCTAGGCGAACTCCACCGCCTACGCCTAGCTGTGACTAGCTCTAGGCGAACTCCATCGCCTACGCCTAGCTGTGACTAGCTCTAGGCGAACTCCATCGCCTACGCCTAGCTGTGACTAGCTCTAGGCGAACTCCATCGCCTACGCCTAACCGTGACTAGCTCTAGGCGAACTCCATCGCCTACGCCTAGCTGTGACTAGCTCTAGGCGAACTCCATCGCCTACGCCTAACCGTGACTAGCTCTAGGCGAACTCCATCGCCTACGCCTAGCTGTGACTAGCTCTAGGCGAACTCCATCGCCTACGCCTAGCTGTGACTAGCTCTAGGCGAACTCCATCGCCTACACCTAACCGTGACTAGCTCTAGGCGAACTCCATCGCCTACGCCTAGCTGTGACTAGCTCTAGGCGAACTCCATCGCCTACGCCTAGCTGTGACTAGCTCTAGGCGAACTCCATCGCCTACGCCTAGCTGTGACTAGCTCTAGGCGAACTCCATCGCCTACGCCTAGCTGTGACTAGCTCTAGGCGAACTCCATCGCCTACGCCTAGCTGTGACTAGCTCTTGGCGAACTCCATCGCCTACGCCTAGCTGTGACTAGCTCTAGGCAAACTCCATCGCCTACGCCTAGCTGTGACTAGCTCTAGGCGAACTCCACCGCCTACGCCTAGCTGTGACTAGCTCTAGGCGAACTCCACCGCCTACGCCTAGCTGTGACTAGCTCTAGGCGAACTCCATCGCCTACGCCTAGCTGTGACTAGCTCTAGGCGAACTCCATCGCCTACGCCTAGCGCCGCGACAAACAGTGTTTAGCTGGCGCTAATGAAGACGTTAACGATATTAGCAAATTCAATGAATAAAAACTTTTGCTTGCGTCATTTGTGAAAAAAGTTGTTTATATTTACGATTCCATATCTCAAAAGGGAACGGAACCCTTTTAGAATCACTCGTTTGTCTGTCTGTGCGTCTGCTGCAGCCATCTACTCCGGATCTAATGGACCGATTAGGTTGACAGTCAAAGTCAAATCATTTATATCAAATAGGCACATAGAAGACACGTTTGAACGTCAAAATGTACAAAATTGATTCTAGTCGCCCCTTCCAGAAGGTAAAGTAAGGTTGTTTGGTACAGATATTACTTTCTTGACCCAAACACGGATGTGTGAATAAATAAATTCGAATACAGGGGTCACTTTTGGGGGACAAATAAGAAAAATTAAAGTTTTGCAAACTATACCGTGTGACATAAATATAAAATGATAGGGCTTACTGTGAGGGTCTCAAATAGAATTTTTTTTAAATTTTAAAATAAACAGTTTTTAAGTTATTTTGGGAAATAGATAAGAATTGAATCGTCAATTCATCTACCCCCCCCCCCCCCCCCTTATCTTCGAAACTACTGACCCTAAAATTTTGAAAAAAATACAGAAAATATATAGATTACAGGAAACCTAAAAGAAGTCTATGGTCTTAAAAAACATGGTAAATCTCTCAATATTTTACGTACAAACCAACATTTGCAGTTGGAATGTATGGGAGAACTACAACTACAATGTTAAATTTGTTCTTGGGATAATTCTTTCTCTTCTTTCTTCATCCCAACTACGGAACACTTCGTTGTGCGTGGGCTGACATGCACTTGGCCGGTTTTTAAGAGCGAGTAACATAATAATAAAGCGACTATCTCTGCACCAGCCGGGGGTTGTCCTTGGGCGCACCTGCATAATGCATACAGGGATAATCGTCGGCATTTAAAATTGTCTAAGGGGCCTCTGCGAGTTGGCTTCGCACCCCAGGAGGGTCCCGAGATTTTATAAAAAAAGCTAGTATCTAAAGTAGTTTTATGATATTTTGTTTGTAAATAAATAAGCTTTGGTGATGAACCTGTCAGCGTTCCAGAAAATATTATTTATTTCATCGTGACAGAATGCTGACTCGACAGTTATTGAAACCATGAATAATAACTTGTATCATGTCTAATATAATATTTATATGATATGAGTGGTTTGGATACAAGTGAGCCTTTCGGGTACATGCATAATTCGTAAGTCTACTCTAATCTTTAGATTAAATAATCGAATCGATCGATTAATTTTTGCGACTCAGTCGAATAACACAATCATTTGTATTGTAGGTATTAGGACGAGCACAAAAATATGTGTTTTAGAAAGCAGTAGCAAAAGCCTTTATTAGTATACTAGCTGTGCCTCGCGACTTCATTCGCGTGGAAGTCGTAGGATATACAAATAACAGCCACATTTTAATAAAACTCCCTCGTTCCTCGACCCGTCGCGTTGCACCATTCATTCATTTATTAAATTATCGAGTAACAGTAGACTTCTAGAGGTATGAGGAACAGGGTGTAAAGTTCACTCATCCTCCATAGAAAAGTGAGGATCCTCCGACCAGACGGGTGTTGTGTCTGGTGGGCTACTGCCCGACGGTTGATGTCGGGATGTTGTATATATGCTAGTCGCGCGGTAAACTCTGTTTGCGCGATGCAGGATTTTGCGTGACGTCAGTGTGACGCGTTCCATTGTGGCGATGCCGCCACAGACTCATACTTATCATTAGGTACACAATTTACAAAAAATTATTTATATATTTATATATTACATTAAAAAAAAATCGCCCGCCCGCGCTATTACTTCGTTTTCTCTTAGTGTTCTTCTGACTTTTTTCTTTTTGCTCGGCTCCTAAGGTTTGGAGCGTGATGTTAATCGCCTATAACTATCCTCGAGAATTGAGCTACCTGATCCAAAAATTATTTTTTAAATCCGACTTTTTGTTCACAATTTCATGGGTTTTAATGTTTTTGCGCGGAACCCCAGTTTTTTTTAAAAGTAACCTAATTAAAAAAAAATAACTCTTAACACACTACTAAAGTTTCTATAATAATTTAATTTAATCATAATTCGAAAAACACGTGGCGCCATCTATTACCATAAGAATGTTATTGTTGTTTTCCTCAGGAACAGTAATTTTTTCGGGATTAAAGGTACCGTATGTCTGTTTCTGTATACCTGACCACGTCTATGCAGAATTTCAGCGATCGGTTCAGTGCTTGAGGGATCGGTTCAGTGCTTGAGGGATCGGTTCAGTACTTGAGGGATCGGTTCAGTGCTTGAGGGATCGGTTCAGTGCTTGAGGGATCGGTTCAGTGCTTGAGGGATCGGTTCAGTGCTTGAGGGATCGGTTCAGTGCTTGAGGGATCGGTTCAGTGCTTGAGGGATCGGTTCAGTGCTTGAGGCGAGAAAAGGTAACAAACAAACTTAGTGTCGCATTCATAATGTTATGAGGCTCCGGCTGGTGACGACAGTGAGGCTTAGGGTCATATACTTCGGTATAGCAGCCTATAGTGTTCCCACACTCATCAGATACTTGTAGCGAGGGGTCGCCTCATACGTTATCAGATACTTGTAGCGAGGGGTCGCCTCATACGTTATCAGATACTTGTAGCGAGGAGTCGCCTCATACGTTATCAGATACTTGTAGCGAGGGGTCGCCTCATACGTTATCAGATACTTGTAGCGAGGGGTCGCCTCATACGTTATCAGATACTTGTAGCGAGGGGTCGCCTCATACGTTATCAGATACTTGTAGCGAGGAGTCGCCTCATACGTTATCAGATACTTGTAGCGAGGGGTCGCCTCATACGTTATCAGATACTTGTAGCGAGGGGTCGCCTCATACGTTATCAGATACTTGTAGCGAGGGGTCGCCTCATACGTTATCAGATACTTGTAGCGAGGAGTCGCCTCATACGTTATCAGATACTTGTAGCGAGGGGTCGCCTCATACGTTATCAGATACTTGTAGCGAGGGGTCGCCTCATACGTTATCAGATACTTGTAGCGAGGGGTCGCCTCATACGTTATCAGATACTTGTAGCGAGGGGTCGCCTCATACGTTATCAGATACTTGTAGCGAGGGGTCGCCTCATACGTTATCAGATACTTGTAGCGAGGAGTCGCCTCATACGTTATCAGATACTTGTAGCGAGGGGTCGCCTCATACGTTATCAGATACTTGTAGCGAGGGGTCGCCTCATACGTTATCAGATACTTGTAGCGAGGAGTCGCCTCATACGTTATCAGATACTTGTAGCGAGGAGTCGCCTCATACGTTATCAGATACTTGTAGCGAGGAGTCGCCTCATACGTTATCAGATACTTGTAGCGAGGAGTCGCCTCATACGTTATCAGATACTTGTAGTGAGCCTCAAGTCGGCAATGGGATGGACTAGAGTCTGCCACAATTCATCACCGAGGAACTTATTTTTACTTTTTTACTTCTATTTTGCACTGTATTATTGGGGTGAGTGTGTGTGCGGACTGGCTACGGTTGCAGGCAATCAATGTGATTTGCAAAACGTGCCATCAGTGTAGCGTGGCAGGACGGTGCGACTCTCATAACTCAACCGCGCGCCGCCATACGATGCGACGTCATTATTTCCAATTGGATACTTACGGTGACTGCACAACTTACCAGAGATGCTAATTAGTTAGCACCTAGTATAGACGACAGCTCGCACAGCCACCCGCGCGGCCTCGTGTGCACACCCGCGCGGCTTCGTGTGCACACTCACACGGCCTCGTGTGCACACCCGCGCGGCCTCGTGTGCACACTCATACGGCCTCGTGTGCACACCCACGCGGCCTCGTGTGCACACTCACACGGCCTCGTGTGCACACCCGCACGGCCTCGTGTGCACACCCGCACGGCCTCGTGTGCACACCCGCACGGCCTCGTGTGCACACCCGCTCGGCCTCGTGTGCACACCCGCTCGGCCTCGTGTGCACACCCGCTCGGACTCGTGTGCACACCCGCTCGGACTCGTGTGCACACCCGCTCGGACTCGTGTGCACACCCGCACGGCCTCGTGTGCACACCCGCTCGGCCTCGTGTGCACACCCGCTCGGCCTCGTGTGCACACCCGCTCGGACTCGTGTGCACACCCGCACGGCCTCGTGTGCACACCCGCTCGGCCTCGTGTGCACACCCGCACGGACTCGTGTGCACACCCGCTCGGCCTCGTGTGCACACCCGCACGGACTCGTGTGCACACCCGCTCGGCCTCGTGTGCACACCCGCTCGGACTCGTGTGCACACCCGCACGGCCTCGTGTGCACACCCGCTCGGACTCGTGTGCACACCCGCACGGCCTCGTGTGCACACCCGCACGGACTCGTGTGCACACGAATATTATTAGTCTAGTAATTATTGGGTACAGCTAATGCTCTAACGTTAGATTCAGTTCTAATGCAGTCTCACGAGCTCTTTAACAACGCTCTCTGAATATGGATAAACGAATTAAAATTTAATCTAAAAATAAGAGAAAGCCGCTCCCCTCATTTACTTTATTCAGGCCCACTCTAAACAATTTGAAGTTAGTCGAAGTTGTACCGTTCGACACGAGCAAAAAGGCTAATCTGCGAAACTCCATCAAATGTAAATCGGTCGGAGGGACAAAAACCCGAGCAGCGGGTTTAGACAACAGATAAAACGTGAAGAGCAATGAATAGATTAACTGCGGGTTAATATTTGACAAAGTCCGAGTGCCGCCGCGCCGCCTCGCTATACTAGTCCGAGTGCCGCCGCGCCGCCTCGCTATACTAGTCCGAGTGCCGCCGCGCCGCCTCGCTATACTAGTCCGAGTGCCGCCGCGCCGCCTCGCTATACTAGTCCGAGTGCCGCCGCGCCGCCTCGCTATACTAGTCCGAGTGCCGCCGCGCCGCCTCGCTATACTAGTCCGAGTGCCGCCGCGCCGCCTCGCTATACTAGTCCGAGTGCCGCCGCGCCGCCTCGCTATACTAGTGCGATCAAGCAGTATATACACTCAAAATGGAATTTCACAATATTGTTTAAGTAGGTCTTTGCAATATTTTAGTAGTACTTTGCAACATTATGTTTTTCAATGTTTTATATTTTTTTTATTTTTTTTATTTATGTAACAAGCTATTTTTTGTTCAAATAATTAGCTGCCATTGTTCTTCGGGTAGTGGTCATACACAAAATAAAAATATCGATGTAGATATTTGTCGTTTAACATTTATGTTATGGGTACGTAGGTAGGTTATAACATAACTATCTAATTTGATTTTATTTAATACTAGCAGTGCCCCGCGGTTTCACCCGCATAAATCTCGATCCCGTAAGGATATCGGGATTATAAGTATCGTATATGTTAATCTAGGTTATAAACTATCTGTGTGCCAAATTTTATATAAACCGTACAGTAGTTTTTGCGTGAAAGAGTAACAATAATCCATCCATCCTCACAAACTGTCGCGTTTATAATATCAGTAGGATTTACTTTAAAAAACCCATAAAATTATACCCAGTGTGGCGGCAGCGCCACAATGGAACGCGTCACACTGACGTCACGCAAAATCCTGCATCGCGCAAACAGAGTTTACCGCGCGACTAGCATATATACAACATCCCGACATCAACCGTCGGGCAGTAGCCCACCAGACACAACACCCGTCTGGTCGGAGGATCCCCCCTTTTCTATGGAGGATGAGTGAACTTTACACGCTGTTCCTCATTCCTCTATACTGGTGACCCCGAACATGAACGTCAGCGCAGCCTTCGTGCAACTACTACAGCGTGACGTCATCAGCATCACTTCCTCGAGCTTTCGAGCAGCGAGTCACACAGCCAGCCAGCACCCACGGCTACAACGGGTATCCTGACCACCAGCATGCAGCGACCGCGCATACCTGGTCATCACCCTCAGCCTCATCAGCAACCTTGGCACAGCACACTGCACTCTCGGCCGGTCAACAAGCAGAGCCCTTCAAACCTCTCCTGGTCGACGCCAGCAGTCAGCCTCAATACGGCGCTGGAGCATAACGCAGCGCCACCCCGACTCACTGGGGGCATCTCCGCAGACAGTTCCGACTCACCGCGAACTATGCGGCACCCGGTTCCGACTCATTAGAACCTCAACTGGCCCTGGCAAGCATCGCAAGATACACGACTCAGCCCACTATCGACCTCCGGTCTCCGGAGGGGAGTGATGTGGCGGCAGCGCCACAATGGAACGCGTCACACTGACGTCACGCAAAATCCTGCATCGCGCAAACAGAGTTTACCGCGCGACTAGCATATATACAACATCCCGACATCAACCGTCGGGCAGTAGCCCACCAGACACAACACCCGTCTGGTCGGAGGATCCTCCCTTTTCTATGGAGGATGAGTGAACTTTACACGCTGTTCCTCATGCCTCTATACCCAGTGTTATTCTGATTTAAGTTTCCAATGGAGAGTAACTTTTCAAGGCTCTTAAATATTTGAACTGTGTAACGCAACTTAAGTGAAGTTGGATATCAATAGCAATTGCTATGCACTAAAACTTAATTTAAACTTATACATTACCTACCTAAGTTTTATTTGTTTAGAAAAGTTTAAACGATCCATCAACAATTTTATGAATTATATAAATTATTATTATTTATTTTATTTCCAGATAAATACAATCCAATTTTTGTTAGTAAATAAATAAACAACTTACAAAAAGTAGTGTACATATGTATATATGTATATATGTACATATGTATATATGTATATATGTACATATGTATATATTATAAACATAAGTGTCAATTAATAAATTCGATAAATCATGTCAAATAAAAGTTGTTGGAATTTGATAACTTTTCAGTAGTTTTCTGTTCAAAAGTTACTGTACGCTATGTACGTCCTCATTGTGACCATAGATATCAGGAAAACATTTTAAATTATATTATTTGGTAATCAAACCCTTAATGATAAAATATTATAATAAAATAAACCACAAAATCGAGACCACGGCTAGTGTAATTCGAACAATTGTAGCCGGGAAATATGTAACGCTAGTCAAATGTTCTATTGCCAATTAGCAAGCACATCCTAAATACCTTCATTCTTTTCCTAGAGCCGCTGACCACTCGGGCCGCACGCGATCCCGAGATCCGGTCAGTGTTGGTTCCTCTCGTGCCTCTCGCACCACTCGCACCGGCTCGAGCCGCCACAGATTTATCTAGAGCCAATCTCCAGCTCAAGACTGTAAGTGTTTGGTTAGCTGCAGGCCAGACGACCGCGCTTGTATCGGGATTGCAACGTTCTTTCATGTAATTATATCTACTACCTGTATCTACTGAGACAAAATCAGTTGATTAACCTAATGCTAAACTTAAAAATCACCATGAAACGAAACGATATAAATAACCACCAATTATCAGATGCATTGAATGATAAACAAAACAAAACAATGAAAAGTGTGTCTAGTAGACGTAGACCTGACCCAAGAACTGTGCGGCGCTACAAGGTCGAGGCACGGCCACAACCTTGTAGCGCCGCGCTAACATCAGAACTTACGACGCCATCTTGTTTTTGAATACATTTCAACACTGAATACAGTCAGGAATAGTCTTGGTGCGGGACTTTGCGTCCCACACCAATATTCGTCAGATTTATTCCAGCATATAACTTTCAATTTTCCACAGTATTACAACCAACCAACAAATGGACTCTTCAGCATCCTGCTACCAACGTTGAAATATTGATTCTGATATTGAAACTGTTTGGGTTGTGATATTTTGCGTTAATTAATGAAGTCGAAACAAAATTGTAAAGTTCAATATCTTCGCTCAATTAGTGAAACAAATGAGCGAGGCTGACGGAGCAACATCAGACAAATGAGTGTCTCGTCGGGAGGGAGTGTTCACAACTACCCCGATCACTGGCCCGTGGTATTAATTGACTCATTGATGACGTCACCCAGCTATACATAGGTGGGTGCTAAGCGAGTTGCAGATGTCTGTAACAGAGGCGTGGCTAAGGGTGAAAATTAGGGCAAGCCGACGATTTTTTACGTTTAAAAAAATAAAAAAAAGACAACTGAGGGATTTTCTTACGTTGTTCATGCTAAAACCATTATTAAAATTTTGGTTAGAAAACTTTTAAAATACGAAGAGTACTACATATATTTCAAGCATCAGCAGGTACATAATTAACAGAAGCGCCATCTATATTATTGGATACATTGCTTAGCCACACCTTTTCACCATAAGTTTGAGGACCGATGTTGACATTGGCTAGTGTTGCCAGATCTTTTTTCATAGGATATGATGATGCTGTCGGAAAGTCGTTAATATAAACAATAAATAGGGGCGGCCCGAGTACACCACCTTGTGGTACTCCATAATTTACCGTTCTCTGGCTAGATTTATGTTATTTCGTTTTTTTTTAGAAATTCTTCTAATTGTCGTTATTTGTTGCCTATCACAAAGATAGGATTCTATTAAATTTTATATATTTCCTCATAATCATAATCATAATCATTTATTTGTCAGAATATGGTACATTATTTATGGTCTTAAAATTAGTCAGTGGTATCATCACATTCTGCCAAGTGTGGCGTGCAAATATTAGGTACAGATATTTATTACAGTTAGGTTAGAATTAACATTATTGATTACAAATTAAAATTACAATTTGAGGTATGCCAATTTAAAAGTAATATCACACACACAATTTATTTAGGATGTCAAAGTATAAAAGATTACAATATAATTAGGATGTCAAGGTATCATATCCTCTTATTCCGTATGTGTTAAGTTTACTTATCAATAATTTATGGTCTACGCGATCAAAAGCTTTTGACATGTCCATGTGGCTGAAAAAATAAATAAATAAGGAAAATATGAGATAATAAAAATCAGACGTATGTTAGAAAGAAAGAAAAAAGAAAGAAAATACGTTTATTTGCGGTAAACATGACGCAAAAAAAGAACACAAACACAAAAAGAAACAAGTTGGGGGAAAATATGCGTAACATCCACGCAAAACGGCCATCGCTCAGCATAATGCTGCAACCCTATGCGAAACAGAGCCCCAGCGCTGGTCTTCAGCGACAGCCGGCGTTGACGTGATGACGTCAGCCGGTGCAGCACGCAATGTAATTTAAAAAAGAAACAAAATAAAAACAATATCTAAATCTAAAATGACTATTTAAGTACAATATTAAGAATGGCAACATTGCGTTCCATCGGCATCGACTCACACAGTGCGCGCCGCCGGATTTGTGTTATCTGTGCGCGCAGCTGTCAAAAAACTATTTGTTTGACTATCTTTTGGCATACTGGTTACATAAATTAATTAGCATGGCGCATTGTGTAATTAATGTTGTAAGATGAGATTTTGTCAATAACAAACAAAGAATATACTACTCTCTAACGAGAGATAACAAAGGATGTATTGGGTGACTGTGTGGGAATTGCTTTTCTAGTGTACAATGTTTGTGAAAATGTTAGATGGTGTAGATGACAAAACCGCGGTGACTGATAGGAGATCAGAAAAAAGATCAAGGACAAAACGGTAAGTGTGGAATAATAAATTATACTTAGATTCGTGCATCGTGATTATAAAATAATTGTTTTACTATTAGATAGATGAAATTAAAATTGGTTGTAGGTACATGAATTAGGATATTTTTTAATCAAGAAACTATGCTAGACAATTCGCAGTGTGTCAGTTTATGAATTCGATTTAACCGCAAATTACAGAAACAAAAGAGGCCAACCTATACATAAAAAAGATGATTGTAGTAGCAAAACACAGACACCAATGCCGCCCCACTGACAGAAGAGCGCATTCAAAGCAGCCCACACCCTATGAGATCCCAAACCAAAGCCTGCAGGCCAATGACCCCTGACGTAGGTACAATGAAGCAATACTAGAGCAAGTACCTACGTGGTTAGGATTGAAGGGAAATTTGCTCAGATATGAGTAACTTTTTGTGTTGGAACTTAAAGGATTGTATTGTTTTCAGGCGTCGCATTGGTGGTGGGAGATCATTCCAACAGCGTGTGGCTGCGAACTTGAAACAACCCCTGAATGCTGTAGTTCTGTGCATCGGCACCGACAGTGGGCTTACCATGGAGCGAAGACTATACTTTAAATGGTTTTGTTTCCAAGTTAGCTTTTCATAGAGATAGTGTGGTTTTTTAGCTGTAACAATACCAAATAATAACTTGGTTAGGTTAAGCTTTCTCCTGGCAGCCATTTTTAGCAATTGTAGCTTGTTAATGTATGGAGTAACATGACTTATTCTTGGGATATTAACACAGAAACGAACACATGTTGACTTGCCAGTGTTGCCAGTTATTTATTATTACATTAACATTGATTTTATTCAACATTAAATGTATCCGGCTCGAAGGACCAAAATGTATGGGCATGAGCCAATACATTTAATGTTGAATAAAATCAAGGTTAATGTCCAAGGTTATGTTTAATGATAAATTTCACTAAAAATAATGATATAAGAAAATATTTAAAAAAATGTTAAAAAAAATGTTACAAAAAATGTTAAATAAAATGTTGAATGTTGAGCGAGCTCGATATAAACTCAAAGACTGACGCACTTGCGTACGTGACAGTGCTACATTTTCTTAATTAACAAAATTTGCAGTATTTGTAACTAGGCCAAAGTACAATGTGCGGTTGCTGACCGTACACTATGTCGTTATATTATTAATAATTCTTGTTACCTGTACTTATATTTTCAGATACGAAATCACAGGACACTCATTTAACTTACTTCACACTATTATCGCTACAAAACATACTTTCTAAAACTGTATTTTACATGAGTAATTCTCCCTTTTTGTAAAACATTTAAAATATTTTCACTCATTGACATATTTATTATAAATTGTCATATTCTGTCATTTTAATTTTTCGATGTTATAAAAAGTCAAGGAACCTTCCTTAAGGCTAGTATTATAAAGTCAGGTCTTCACTGTAAGCCGCTTTATTAATTCTGGCCGACTATCATTTATGAATAAGTTATGTGTCAGTTTTCTTTATAATGTTCTAAAATGTTAACAAACCTTTTGTAAAGCTAGTGTTATAAGGTCAGGTCTTCACTGTAGCCGCCTTCTTGTTTCTGGCCGACTATCAATTTTGATTAAGTGGAATTATTTTTTTGAATTTAGTTACTTCTGTATATTATAAATACGTGCCGTGAACCCAAAATAAAGACAGGCTATTCTTGATCTTCAAAGTTATTTTTATTTCATCCCGGTGAGCACCAGCGACCAGCTCAAGTATCGTCTCGATGAGCACCGGCGACCAGTTCAAAGTCCTCCCTCGGACATCTGTACGCATGGTTGCCGTAACCCGGACCCCAAGGGGTACGACTAAGGCGTTGGAGCCCCGTCCTCGCTCCTGCGCTGCTGCCTGCGGGTCCTCCTGCGTGCGTCTTGCGCTGCAGACGGAACTGAAGCCCTCCTGAAGCTGCTACTTAATTTACTTATTTTCTAAACTCTACTGTATTTTCTTATCTCACTAACAATGTGACTCACAATTAGCCCTCCAGGTAATCGTAACGTTACCATGTGCCCACAAACCTGCATGTACGTAATAAGTCTCTAGGTCAAGTGAAGACGTGAAGGCAGGAATTACATTCGTTGGGTACCTTCTTGAATGAGAGTCCGAGCTCGTTGGGTACGTTCTTGAGTGAGAGTCCGAGCTCGTTGGGTATCTTCTTGAGTGAGAGTCCGAGCTCGTTGGGTACGTTCTTGAGTGAGAGTCCGAGCTCGTTGGGTACGTTCTTGAGTGAGAGTCCGAGCTCGTTGGGTACCTTCTTGAGTGAGAGTCCGAGCTCGTTGGGTACCTTCTTAAGTGAGAGTCCGAGCTCGTTGGGTATCTTCTTGAGTGAGAGTCCGAGCTCGTTGGGTACCTTCTTGAATGAGAGTCCGAGCTCGTTGGGTACCTTCTTGAGTGAGAGTCCGAGCTCGTTGGGTACCTTCTTGAGTGAGAGTCCGAGCTCGTTGGGTACCTTCTTGAGTGAGAGTCCGAGCTCGTTGGGTACCTTCTTGAGTGAGAGTCCGAGCTCGTTGGGTACCTTCTTGAGTGAGAGTCCGAGCTCGTTGGGTACCTTCTTGAGTGAGAGTCCGAGCTCGTTGGGTACCTTCTTGAGTGAGAGTCCGAGCTCGTTGGGTACCTTCTTGAGTGAGAGTCCGAGCTCGTTCAAAATTTAATGATATAATTTAGTTATCGTGGACAACCCTATTCGTAGTTCGTAATTTTCTAACGAAGGACCAAGTTGTGCCCATTTTTGTGACGAAAAAAGCACCGGACACGGTGACGACACGACAACGAGACGAGCGCGACAGACCCGCGACTCAAATAATTTGTACACCGACTTGTTAATCCACAGACAAAAGCCTTTGATCTGGAGCACAAACTTCCGCACCTTGTCCCCTCCCCGCCCTGCGCCCCGCACGAACCCCGCCCGGCGGCCGGTCAACGATTAATGTTAGTAGGAATTCGGGCGCTTTTATCTTCAGAAAGCGAACACTTTTGCGGAGTTTTTAATTCCTGTGCGATATTGCGCGCACTTCGTACAGTTCGTATACTTGTGGAGCGATTGATTTTATTTTGTTTTACATTGCGGACTTTCGGAAATGCTATGTTCAATTAGACTGACATTGAATATTCGGGATGTTATCGTGACTTTATCAACGCGGCTTTACCACAGATCCTTTATGACGGTTTTAGATCCAGTGTAGTATTTGAAAAACCTTTCAGCTAACATTTAGGTTCAGTAACTTTGCTGAATTTTTACCGCGAGTATTGAACTCACGACTAGCTGCCGAGCTTGTGACGAACAGCTATAGGTACTGATGTAGGTATGTGTCCGGTATGTCGATACAAATATGTGTATAATGGGTTGCGGTCTTATAGGCGCGGCAGTGACAGACTCTCTCCCGCTCCGGCCGTCAATGTGGTGCTAACCTTATAACTCCCTGGTGCTCGCAGGACGTGGGGCACGACTCTGAGGAACAAAATAAAGCTTGTCATTATATCGGTAAACCTATTACTGAAGCCACTCGCTGCAGTAGTGGTCAACCGTTCAGTATTGCTTTGCTACCTTTTGCTCCGCGGTCCGAACACGTCGGTGATTTGTCCCGCTAGCCCCCGCTAGCCCCCGCTAGCCCCCCTAGCCCTGGAGACATTCAGGTAGTTAACCGCTTAATTACGTTCGCCTGCAGTAAACAAGAGACGATAAAACATCTATTTACTTGTGTTCGAAAAACGGCAATTATAATATGAGTGGACTGATGATAGGGATGGATCATCATTGACAGGCGGCGGTGACGCGCATGACTCGCTCGCGACCGCTCACGCGCTCATTGACAGGCGGCGGTGACGCGCATGACTCGCTCGCGACCGCTCACGCGCTCATTGACAGGCGGCGGTGACGCGCATGACTCGCTCGCGACCGCTCACGCGCTCATTGACAGGCGGCGGTGACGCGCATGACTCGCTCGCGACCGCTCACGCGCTCATTGACAGGCGGCGGTGACGCGCATGACTCGCTCGCGACCGCTCACGCGCTCATTGACAGGCGGCGGTGACGCGCATGACTCGCTCGCGACCGCTCACGCGCTCATTGACAGGCGGCGGTGACGCGCATGACTCGCTCGCGACCGCTCACGCGCTCATTGACAGGCGGCGGTGACGCGCATGACTCGCTCGCGACCGCTCACGCGCTCATTGACAGGCGGCGGTGACGCGCATGACTCGCTCGCGACCGCTCACGCGCTCATTGACAGGCGGCGGTGACGCGGATGACTCGCTCGCGACCGCTCACGCGCTCATTGACAGGCGGCGGTGACGCGCATGACTCGCTCGCGACCGCTCACGCGCTCATTGACAGGCGGCGGTGACGCGCATGACTCGCTCGTGACCGCTCACGCGCTCATTGACAGGCGGCGGTGACGCGCATGACTCGCTCGCGACCGCTCACGCGCTCATTGACAGGCGGCGGTGACGCGCATGACTCGCTCGCGACCGCTCACGCGCTCATTGACAGGCGGCGGTGACGCGCATGACTCGCTCGCGACCGCTCACGCGCTCATTGACAGGCGGCGGTGACGCGCATGACTCGCTCGCGACCGCTCACGCGCTCATTGACAGGCGGCGGTGACGCGGATGACTCGCTCGCGACCGCTCACGCGCTCATTGACAGGCGGCGGTGACGCGGATGACTCGCTCGCGACCGCTCACGCGCTCATTGACAGGCGGCGGTGACGCGGATGACTCGCTCGCGACCGCTCACGCGCTCATTGACAGGCGGCGGTGACGCGGATGACTCGCCCGCGACCGCTCACGCGCTCAATTCTGACTACACTCTGTAGTCTGAGCGCGATGGGAGACCAAGTGATGATACCATGTCGTTCTTATATTATGCATAATTATATAAGTATCATGAAACATACGCAAATAATGTGCACAAAATGATCGATTTGATGGTAAATTGAGCAATTTTCCAGCTCTCACTAAGTTGTGAAGTCATTTACCGCTAAGTTGTGGTGTCCTCGACGACGAGCTGTGCCTGGACTCGGACAAAATTAAATAATGCATCGGAGTGTAGCATCGGCTACGAGCGCTACGAGTGCTACGAGAGTGCTACGAATGAGTGAGCGGCCACGACGCCGCGCGCCGATTGCTATTATTGCTACGAGAACGAGCTCGTAGCAATAACCACGTTTAGTGTGTCTAGCAACACTTAGGACTTAAGATGTTACTTAGTTACATTTTATGACTTTCATCAAACCAATTATTACCAACACGGCCATTAATACACACCTTCTCAATGATGAGAACGAGTTTGAAAAGCTGTATTATAGCTTTTCATCTTTTTCACCAACAATGCTCTGTTACTACTACCACTGACTTATGTTCTTGACTGTCGCGTCGGTCTGGTGGTCGCAAACGCTACTGCTGAGCATGAGGTCCTGGGTTTCATTCCCAGGTCGGGCAAAGTGTTACTGGGTTTTTCCATCTGGAATTTCTCAGTAGTAGCCCGGAATCTGAACTTGTACCCGGTTGATGGCAATAGGCTCGCCTACTATTACATGGGACTAAAACATAACTATTAAAAGAATTACCTACCAAGATTTTAAAAAAAAACTTAACAAAACTGCTACTGGACAAGTGTTACTACGCAATTAAAGATTTTGTTAATGACAAAACTTTCTGTTAATGGTGTGAATGCCACTTTTTTTATTTGTCTTTTTTCTTTTTTGTGATTTAAATTACTGACATTTCTATCTCCAGTTTATTGCAATTCAATTTTTATTTTTTGCTATTTTTTTATTTAAATTATTGATAATTGTAATTTAATTTATTGCCATTTTAATTTAATTTGTTGACATCTGTAATAGAATTTTCTGACAATTTAAATTTGATTTGTTACATTTATAGTTTAATTTGTTGCCATTCGTTAATTTAATAATTTTCTGCCATTTTTTAAATTTAATTTGTTGACATTTGTAGTTATTAGTATTTTTTTTTCTCTTATGTTTGTTTATGTTTTTTTTTTTTGTTCTAGTAAATGTATTATATAATATTAAATAAATTTGCATGCCGTAAGGCAAAATGTATCGGGACCCTCATCAAAATAACCACCATATCTGCATACCTACATTATTGGCAAATAAATGATTTCTTCTATTTCTAGCGTAATGTGGGTGTACTATAGGTTCGTCCGTGCCCAACCCTTTGGGGAATACAGGCATGAGGTTATGTTATGTTCTGTAAAACAAGGATATCGTGGTTTTGTCACGAATCTCTTTTATTGACTCGTTTGTGTGTCGATAAGATTAGACCTCGACTAGTACTGTCCCAGTGTGTGTCACTAAAACCAAACATAACTCGTACAATGAAACAGCGATCAGCATCAACCCCGTCCCGCTGTCGTCCCGCTCCCATCCCGCACCCGTCCCGCCCCGACCCATCGAGCCGCAAAAGTAATTAGCCACTGTAATTGTACTCCAACCAAATTTCAATTTAGACATATTAGCTGGACAAAATGTTCCGCTCACATAATATGTGATGCTAATCGCTTTTCATTTACCGGATTTGAAGCCGTTCATGAAGCCAATAGCAGACCAGGGTTTGTGCTTGATTTCCATTATAATATATTTATTTATTATTTATTTAATTTTAAAGAAAGCTTACAGACTATTAACAATCTTGGTTATCATGCATAAGTTAGGAAATTTGCTAATTACAAGCTTCCACGTGTAGGTATATATATCTACTTAGTTACGCGTTATTTGCGTTGACCAGTTACAGCGATTTGACGAAGTAAACAGATTACAATATTAGGCATGTCGAGATAATATATTAGGCATGTCGAGATAATATATTAGGCATGTCGAGATAATATATTAGGCATGTCGAGTCGTGCAATATCAAAATCGGAATTAAGCTGGCCCGCTGGTCTACTCAGCAAGCTTCCTGCTTATGGCATCCCAGCTGATTTTTGTAGCTGGATATCAGACTTCCTTAGTGAACGGTCGATCAGAGTAGTCGTTGACGGCTGCTCTTCCGACCTTATGGCTATTGATGCCGGAGTTCCTCAGGGGTCTGTTCTCTCTGCAACTCTTTTCCTGCTACACATCAATGACCTACTTCAGTCTGGTATTGTTGGGTACGCAGATGACAGTACAGTTTCACAGAGATACTTGTCCAGCGCAAAAACCAGCGGGGCCAAAGTTCGTTCCTTGAGAGAGGCCATGGTAGAGCGGACAGATTTGACCTTAAGCCTTGTCTCCCAGTGGAGTGAGGATAATCTAGTCTCTTTTAATGCCACCAAAACACAGGCATGTCTTTTTACCGCTAAAAGGAGTCGTTTCGATCAAACTCCTACTTTTCGGGGTACATCTGTTCCTGTAACTGATCGGCTCGAGCTCCTAGGCATGGAGTTGACATCATGTTTCAACTTCGGTGCCACCATCGAGTATAAAGCTCAAACTGCGGCCAAGAAACTGGGCATCCTAAATAGGGTGAAGCGATACTTTACGCCTGGACAGCTTTTAACTCTCTACAAAGCGCAAGTTCGATCCTGCATGGAGTATTGCAGCCACCTTTGGGATGGCTCGGCCAAATACCAACTTGCCGCGCTTGACTCGGTGGAACGCAGAGCTAAGATGCTTATTGGCGACGTAAGACTGGTGGATGCCAAGCTTCACATCTTGGCTCATCGCCGCAAGGTTGCCTGCTTGACGGTCTTCTACGGATTATACTTCGGGGAGTGTGCTCAAGAACTCCACGACCTCATTCCGCCGGCCCCCTTCTATCAGCGGACATCTAGACGCACTGCAGGTTACCATCCTTACCTAGTTGCTAGCCCACCAATTCGCACTAAGCGTTTCCAAATGTCTTTTGTGATGCGCACAGCAAAGGAGTGGAACTCTCTGCCTGCGTCTGTGTTTCCGAACGCATACAACCCCGATCTCTTCAAAGTGAGAGTGAACAGGCTTCTTCTGGGTAAGCTCGCTCCATCGTCGACTTTGTCTCTGTCATCTCTGACCTAGACTAGAGTCAAGAGCAAACCTATCTCAAATATTAAAAAAAAAGTTATTTATGGTTGTCATCAAAATACTCATTGCATAATCTTTCTAATTTTATGTGCGCTGGTGCAAAACAAATCGATGTCCAGGTGTGATGATAAACTATTGAAAGCATTACGTATGCAGAAGGCGTTGCGCCTGTACTCAGTCGATGTGAGGGGCGCATGGAGCAGCGGCCGTTTTCTTAGGTTGTGTAGATTAGTGCGAAGCAGTATTTTGCTGAGTAGTTCGGGACAGTTGACGGAGCCGTTTGCGATGTTCACTAAAAACAGATATCACTGATATTGCGTCTTACTTCCAACGGTAAGAAATGATATCGCTTGCAACGGTGTTCATAGTCCACTGAAAATTGCCTAGCCTGAAGTCCAAGTACCGCAAAAATTTCCTTTGAACAGACTCAATACGAGATTTGTAGATCTCATATTGAGGGTTCCATACTTGAGAAACGTACTCAAGGTGGCTACGCACTAGAGAACAGTAAAGAACTTTTAATGGTTTCAGGGAACGTGTATGCGCTGCTGAATGGGTCGCACACACCTTGGTTGTTAGCTTGAATGATAAGTCACGGATAATCTAGATGATGGTTTATTGAATATATTTAACTATCACGTAACTAATGCTATATGAATGTTGTGTGAATGAGTACAGCTGACTATGAACACTGAATGTGTACTGTCGCGTTACACTATAATGTGTGCCAGGCGACGGAAAAGTGCTGATTATGCAATGCGCGCGTGCCATATACGATACATGACTCGTACAGAACGAAAGCTAGAACAAGCTCTAATAAGGAAGCCCAAGGCTTTGAACGCCTCGTTGACAACTGTTTCTACATGATCATCAAAAAGCAGCTTGCTGTCGTGTGCCGCGCCAAGATCCCTGATACTGGTTTCTGTACTTATGTCCGTACCGTCCAGTGTATATTCATGTATTAAAAGTCTGTTTACTTTATTCATTAAGTAGTTGACCGCGTTCAGCACTAGCAGCACTAGCAGCAGCAGCAGTAGTAGCGGCAGCAGCACTAGCATTAGCAGAAGCAGCACTAGCAGCAACACTAGCAGCACTAGCAGCAGCAGCAGTAGTAGCGGCAGCAGCACTAGCATTAGCAGAAGCAGCACTAGCAGCAGCATCACTAGCAGCAACACTAGCAGCAGCAGCAGCAGCAGCAGTAGACTATTATTACGGACATTGCCTACTTTAGATGTGTTTATTTAGCTCGGCGCACAACTGTAATCACCACTCATAATTATTTATTGAACTCGAAAAGAGGAACGTACGTAACTTCTCAACACGTTACTGAGTGCATTTTATAGCTAGTGTTGCTATAGTAACCGCATTGTATGTCGAGCAGGCGAGCACACGAGCACACGAGCACATGAGCAGGCGAGCACACGAGCACACGAGCAATCCCGCGAGCACCCGCGACGTGCAGTGGCGGAGACAGAGAGCCACCGCGAGTGGATTACTGCTGACAGACGTCATACTGCGCTCAGGAACCAGATTATTATTTTGTTCAAAGGCATTGCTAAAGAACATCCTCGGAAGTACATTCTACAACGATTACAACAGAGCAAGGGCATGAGCGTATGTGTACGTATGTGTGCGTATGTGTGCGTATGTGTGCGTATGTGTGCGTATGTGTGCGTATGTGTGCGTATGTGTACGTATGTGTACGTATGTGTGCGTATGTGTACGTATGTGTGCGTATGTGTGCGTATGTGTGCGTATGTGTGCGTATGTGTGCGTATGTGTACGTATGTGTACGTATGTGTGCGTATGTGTACGTATGTGTACGTATGTGTGCGTATGGGTGCGTATGTGTGCGTATGTGTACGTATGTGTGCGTATGTGTACGTATGTGTGCGTATGTGTGCGTATGTGTGCGTATGTGTGCGTATGTGTGCGTATGTGTGCGTATGTGTGCGTATGTGTACGTAAGAGGCCCTGGAACTTAAAATATATAACATTTTTAATACAAAAATTAATATTTAAAATAAATATTTTATTATTATTATTTACATTTTTTTTTTTTGATATTTCTCGGGACCCTAGGGTCCCGGGCCTTTGAAAGGCATATGAGGGGCCGAAGCCAACTCGCAGAGGCCCGTTGGACGCTTACAATGGAAATGAGGCACCAACCGACGATTATCCCTGTGCGTACTATGCAAGTGCACCCAAGGACAACCCCCGGTTGGTGTAGGACTATTGCAGGATATGGAGACAAAAAAATATTGGGCTATGGGTTTGGATGGCTAAAGTGGACTGGTTATCTAAAACTATGGAAGGACTATGGCCCCTGCCTGACCAATGTTTGATAAATACAATACACGGAAAAAATGGCAGGGGGTGACTTGCACACTCAACAATGGGCCCCCGGAAACGGTCGCTAGCACATAGTGTCGTAGCGACAAGGGGGCAACATGTCTTGAGGTGCTTAAGAGGAGTGGAGAGGTATTCCACGGCTATCAGGACAATCCCGGAAGTACGGTCAAGATCCCTACCAGCATCTTACTGGACTACTTCCTTCCTCCGAGCACGTTTGCTCTTGCGAATCTCTACTCAAGCTAGCATGAGGTGGGAGGTCACTTCTCGTCAGTGTTCACTCCAGCCGGCCAATAAAGGCAAGCCAGAGATGAGGAACATGACTTCTCCCGGGAGATAGGGTACGTGGGGTCGCTACTGCCCAGCAGCTCGCCACATGCTGCCCTGCGGGTTTCTGTGTCTCTCTTGGTCTGGCTCCTCATCCTAGACTTGTTCCGGCAAAGAAACCTCCACCGGCACAGACCTAGAGTTCGGAGCGCGCAAGCCCCACCACGACGTCAACGTAGAGATACGGCGATGGGGCTTATCCATATATGCTTATTTATATTATTATTGTAATACATATTAGCCCGTTAACTATTCGTGAATAATTTCTTAAGGCGACCTTACACCTTCAGTAAGTGTGCGCCGTCATTTTATTTCGCGATGTGAATCAGCTCTTGCACTCAAATGGTTAATTAATTTCACGCAATAACGTTGCCTGACATAAATACGCGGCCCATTAGCTTCAATGTTACCGCGAGAGTAACACCTGTCTAGTAAAATATTACGCAATGTTTCTGACCGCTTACGGTTATTATTGAGGGCTAGCTGTGCCCCGCGACGTCGTTCGCGTGGAAGTCGTAATATACAAAATATACAAAAATAACAGTCACAGTCTAATAAAACTCCCTCGCCCCCGACAGACCGCGTTGCATCGCCCGCCCGCGCTATTACTTCGTTTTCGGTTAGCATTCTTTCTGACTTTTTCTTTTTGCTGGGCGCTTGAGGGTCATAGCGTGATTTTAAATAGGCAATAACCATCCTAGAGAATTGGTCCACAAAATGCAAAAAAAAAAAAAATCAAATCTGACTGGTAGTTCCAGAGTCCTAAACAACGCCGGCAGTACATTTGTATAGATAAGTCGGCGCCAGGCCAGGGCGCGAACCACCGCAGCCTAAACAACGCCTGCAGTACATTTGTATAGATATGTCGGCGCCAGGCCAGGGCGCGAACCACCGCAGCCTAAACAACGCCTGCAGTACATTTGTATAGATATGTCGGCGCCAGGCCAGGGCGCGAACCACCGCAGCCTAAACAACGCCGGCAGTACATCTGTATAGATATCTCGGCGCCAGGCCAGGGCGCGAACCACCGCAGCCTAAACAACGCCGGCAGTACATCTGTATAGATATCTCGGCGCCAGGCCAGGGCGCGAACCACCGCAGCCTAAACAACGCCGGCAGTACATCTGTATAGATATCTCGGCGCCAGGCCAGGGCGCGAACCACCGCAGCCTAAACAACGCCGGCAGTACATCTGTATAGATATCTCGGCGCCAGGCCAGGGCGCGAACCACCGCAGCCTAAACAACGCCGGCAGTACATCTGTATAGATATCTCGGCGCCAGGCCAGGGCGCGAACCACCGCAGCCTAAACAACGCCGGCAGTACATCTGTATAGATATCTCGGCGCCAGGCCAGGGCGCGAACCACCGCAGCCTAAACAACGCCGGCAGTACATCTGTATAGATATCTCGGCGCCAGGCCAGGGCGCGAACCACCGCAGCCTAAACAACGCCGGCAGTACATCTGTATAGATATGTCGGCGCCAGGCCAGGGCGCGAACCACCGCAGCCTAAACAACGCCGGCAGTACCAAAATAACTATCAAAAATAGTATACATACATATACCAACGATCTAAGTATTAATTGTCAGAGGAAATTGTCCTTTGATTTAAATTTAATAAAATAATCACGAAAAACCTCTAGAAAGGCGACGTTGCCAGCCCGCGCGCGATGTACGCTCTTAAGGTGTTGTTGTTGGTAAACAAATAAAAGTAACGCTGCTCGTCCTCATCTTTTTGACACAGTTCTTACATCATGTTTAGATAATTGATACGGGAACAGCGCGATAACAATACAAACATCCGCAAAGGGGCTTGTTTATATCGGGACAACGGAGCGATGAAATTAGCTGTTATTTACAGCACAAAGGTCGCATTATGTCGGCGCGATAGTATCACGGCTCAAAGCGTTCAGATTACGAGACAAGACGCGCTGGTGGACGGAAATGAGGAATTATCGCACAAAACAACTGAAACTCGGAACTAAGTTGTTCCGACGCCCACTGTTTGATGGTAATGTTTGCATTGAACATGATTATGATGACGATCTTTTAAATGGAGAATACTTTCAGTAAAATTACCCAACTACTTGCTACTGTTATACTATTTCCCAACTCACATGTGCATGTTGTTCAGTTAACAGTGTAATATAGACAAACATACAAGTTTTGTGCATTTCTAAATCAGCACTGAATTGTGATGAAGTCTTAAACGTGAGACATGTCGAGACATGACATGACAATCAATGAATTGTAAAAAAAATAAACGAAACCAACCAATCTCGTTTCGTGCTGGATTGTATAAGATTGTGTCTCCCAAGCAATGATGTTGCTATAAAGATTACATGGGATATTGTGCTGTTTCGCCTCGTGTCGAACAACTATTTTTATGTCATTTTTACGATCGCCGTTAACACTTGTGTTAAAGTCATTTTTAACCATTCGCCGAAATGATATGTTTCGTACGTTGCCTTAATTGCGTTCAGGATATTTATTTTCTTTTATTCGTAACATAAATATTGACATCGTTTGTCAAGCGGCGAGTACAGACGAGCGAAATGCTGAAGCAAGCATCCGATACGTTCATACAAACGTCGTGCGCGGTGCGTTTGTCAAGCGGCGAGTACAGACGAGCGAAATGTAGACACCTACAGATCCACAGAGTAGTTACAGAAGGATAACCGATTTATAATTATGTAATAGTGGAGTTTGTCAGACAGTAGTAATAACGGATTCATTCTCATAAAAGTTTTCATTATGAAAGTGGAAACAAATTCTAACGCCACCACTCACTAAAATAAATTAGTAACACGTTCATAATAATATGTAAGTATTTAGAAAAAAAGGCTTTGACTTTATATCTCACCACTTTTTCCAACATTATTAATTGTAATTGAAAAATCGAGGTTACAAAAATAACCTCAAATCATGAAATGACAATCATCCATTATGGTGATTTAACGTTAGGATTTCGAGTTTAAGTAAACATTACAGTCATTAAGTTTGTAAGAGGACCTACAATGTTATATTTGCCATCCACGGGTATGATTTCTGCTCAATTTGTTCACATTTTCAACAAATTGTTTTGGAACGGATTATACCTCACGTTACAATGAGTTATAATAATATTCGTGGTCGCGAGTGCTGCTGCTAGCATGAAGACCTGGATTTGATTTTCAGGTCAAGCAAAGTGGGTTTTCCATCAGGACTTTCTCAGTAGAAGCCCGGAGTCTGGATTTGTGGCCAGTTGATGGAAGTAAGCTCGCCCCCTGTTACTTGTTACCTGATATTGTTCACTGCCATATCTTAGTAACGTCAGTAACGAACATTCACGTCATTTGTGGCCAGTTAATGGAAGTAAGCTCGCCCCCTGTTACTTGTTACCTGATATTGTTCACTGCCATATCTTAGTAACGTCAGTAACGAACATTCACGTCATTTGTGGCCAGTTGATGGAAGTAAGCTCGCCCCCTGTTACTTGTTACCTGATATTGTTCACTGCCATATCTTAGTAACGTCAGTAACGAACATTCACGTCATTTGTGGCCAGTTGATGGAAGTAAGCTCGCCCCCTGTTACTTGTTACCTGATATTGTTCACTGCCATATCTTAGTAACGTCAGTAACGAACATTCACGTCATTTGTGGCCAGTTGATGGAAGTAAGCTCGCCCCCTGTTACTTGTTACCTGATATTGTTCACTGCCATATCTTAGTAACGTCAGTAACGAACATTCACGTCATTTGTGGCCAGTTGATGGAAGTAAGCTCGCCCCCTGTTACTTGTTACCTGATATTGTTCACTGCCATATCTTAGTAACGTCAGTAACGAACATTCACGTCATTTGTGGCCAGTTGATGGAAGTAAGCTCGCCCCCTGTTACTTGTTACCTGATATTGTTCACTGCCATATCTTAGTAACGTCAGTAACGAACATTCACGTCATTTGTGGCCAGTTGATGGAAGTAAGCTCGCCCCCTGTTACTTGTTACCTGATATTGTTCACTGCCATATCTTAGTAACGTCAGTAACGAACATTCACGTCATTTCCCGTAGCAGGTATTCTGCGGTTTGCTGTCCATTGATACAACGCACTACGTATCAATTGGAATCAATTGTCGGGCATCTGCATTGCGATGCGATAAATCTGTTGGTGGCAGAGCGGGCGAGGGCGGGGGTGCGGGCGGAGCGCGGTCGGTCAGGGGGGTGTACGATCATACACACTGACGGGAGTGAATGATGGCTAGTGATGTGACTGCGAGGAATAAGCCGGTCAACTGCAGCTGCTGCTAACGGTCACTGGCTATCATCTGTATCTGTAGGTACTGTTTAATGATGGCTAGTGATGTGACTGCGAGGAACAAGCCGGTCAACTGCAGCTGCCGCTAACGGTCACTGGCTATCATCTGTATCTGTAGGTACTGTTTAATGATGGCTAGTGATGTGACTGCGAGGAACAAGCCGGTCAACTGCAGCTGCCGCTAACGGTCACTGGCTATCATCTGTATCTGTAGGTACTGTTTAATGATGGCTAGTGATGTGACTGCGAGGAACAAGCCGGTCAACTGCAGCTGCCGCTAACGGTCACTGGCTATCATCTGTATCTGTAGGTACTGTTTAATGATGGCTAGTGATGTGACTGCGAGGAACAAGCCGGTCAACTGCAGCTGCCGCTAACGGTCACTGGCTATCATCTGTATCTTTAGGTACTGTTTAATGATGGCTAGTGATGCGACTGCGAGGAACAAGCCGGTCAGCTGCAGCTTCTGCTAACGGTCACTGGCTATCATCTGTATCTGTAGGTACTGTTTAATGAATTGGCGGAATCAGGAAATCGTTTCAAAATATCGATATTTACATCACTGTGGATTCATTTAGGTACTAGTTCCACAAATTTTGTGTGACATGAAACGATTAAAATGTTACACAAAAAGGTAACACGCACAAATCAAATTGCGGCAGTGAAAACAATCAACCGGGACATCATAACGTCATGGTGCTGTGACGTGGACAGAGACTAGTGACAGACAGTCACACTACCTGCACTGGCGCACTGAGTCACATGTCACATGACAGCACATAACGTCATGCTGCTGTGACGTGGACAGAGACTAGTGACAGACAGTCACACTACCTGCACTGGCGCACTGAGACACATTTTTTTTTTTTTTTTTTTTATATTTTAGGAAAGCTTACAGACTAATGACATCATAATAACAAAATATAAACTTAATTTGCTAATAATAAGCCTCCACAGCAAAGCACACATAAGCATAAATACGAAAATAAATTATTAGTTCTTTAAATCAAAGTTACTTCTTAAATTATGTGAATCACAAACTATACTAAACAAAAATCTAACAGTATAGTATTGTCGAATTATTGACTATTTAAAAAGAAAGAAGAAAAGTTGGTTCATTATTTTAAACTTAATTTAAGAAGGTGCCTCCTGTACAAAAAATGGCTTCGCTAAGAGTCTTCTTACTGTGCTTGCACTAGTGCAGAATAGGTCAATACCTGGTTCACAAGAAACTTCGTTAAAACTGCGACTGGCTCTCGGAATGTATGCATTACGCCTATAATTAGTGCTCGCATAAGGTACATGTAAAAGTGGTCGCTGTCGCAGTCCCATTTGATTAGTACGCATCATTAATTTTGAAACTAGTTCAGGACAGTCAATTGAACCATTCGCAATACTATGCAGGTAGCAAACATCATTAATATGACGTCTGCGATCAAGTGGAAGGAAATGGTACCTTCTGCACCGGTGAGTGTAATCGACAGATACTTGTTTTGCCCTGTAATCAAGATACTTCAGAAATTTCCTCTGGATACCCTCAATACGAGACTTGTAGATCCCGTATTGAGGGTTCCAAACTTGTGATGCATACTCAAGGTGGCTGCGTACTGTTACAAAGCCGACCCCGTTTGTCTTTTTAAAAAAAAACAATAATTCTACTGGAACCACTTTAATTCACCACATAACAAAAAACACTGACACACAAGTTCTTGGGTACTTATATTTCGACAATGTCCCTCTTAATTGCTCCCTTAATACTATACACGATACAAACGCACACACGAGATTACGCGACAGCGTCTAGAATCTAACTAACTAAATTATACATATTATTTCTATGCATTGGATAAAAATGCAACATCAGTACTTTAGTAAAGGAAAAGTACACTGCTTTTAAGTAAAAGCTGACTTAGGCTTTATTGCCTTGTAATAAGGGTTATAACAGCTCCCCCTTTTAAACGAAGCTTTATCTCATCAAGATGAAGCGAAGTGAGATTGAAGATGCAGCTATTAAGAGAGACACTTTACAGCTTTTATTACATTAAATATGAAAGTTACATAATTTTGAATGAAAATTGACAACATATTGAATTAATAGTTTTACATTACATTAGAAGTTTAAGTTTCTATTTGACGGAATTTTGACTGTATTAATCTTACTAGTGGATTTATAATTTCGGTAATGAATAGGCAAAGACTGAACTGACTTATTGTCTTCTTCAGAAGTTGAAGATACTTCCGTCATCTCGATACTATTTGAAATTTTGGACTTGCGTTTGGTATTTTGATTATAACATTGATTAAATATTTGCACGCAACATCCAGCATTAGAAGAATGTTTGTTCTTAAAATACCTATATATGTAATTTATAAACTAAATTTAAAAATAAACACACAATTAGAATATAAGTAAAAGTAGAATAATAAGGGCCATATTTGATAAAATGAGATTCTTTTGCCAAATTATTCAATTCTTGCTCTAAACTATCAATTTGATGAGTTGCATATTTGAGAGAATCTAAGTTAATTTTACTCAAAGAGATTGGCGACAAATGTGGTAAACTTTTATTAAATATGTCCTTCTTACAGCAGTCATCTGCTGTTATATCAAAGCTTATATCTAAAGGAGACTTAGTAAATAAAGAATAAGAACTAGTCGGTATCAACTGAACAGTTTTAGAATACCCAATACAATTAGGCAATAGTTTTACAATTCCTGTACCTGTAATTGAATGGTCATCAATGTTTTCATCACATTTATTAGTCAATTTATTTGTATTTGATTGAACATATATCCATTTGTTATTTCTTAATTTTTGTCAAATATCAATCTGACCATATAATATTTTGGCATTGCATTCTGTAGGTAATGACAATGTTATCTCAGTTAAGATTCTAGATTCACAATTAGGATTACTTATACATGAGTATATAGTATTTAATTCGCAGATGGAAAAGTTACTATTTATTATTTTACATTTATCAAGAGTGTCCAACATAGCATAATGCATCCTGTCATCACTTAATGCAATATAAGAATTAGAAGGTTGAATTAAAGCAAATGTATTATGTGAGTCATCGTGAGGTGTAGGTAGTGGTATGTTTTTATAGGTCATGAACTTATCAGGAGTGATCAAAGGGATCTGTAATATAAAAATGACCTTATTATTATAATAATAGAAACTAAATTCGGAAACATCAATAATAGAATGAATATTTTGAATGGTTAAGGGAACTGGAAAATCTAACCTTTTGCTTACTTGACTACTATGCTTAGTTAATTCTAAATAAAGATTTAAGGGACTTATAACACTAGGATGTAGTACATTAACCTTAGAAAATAAAATAGAATTTAGTGTAGTATCTAGTAAATTAGTTATAGCTAGTAAAGAACCTTCGATAATGTTAAGAAGGTTGTTTAATTTTGAAGTATGTAGTAATAGGTTATTAGTCTTCGTAATTTGGGAAAATATTTCATTCATCTGATTAATTTGGGCGTTTAATTTCATCTCATTTTGATTAAGTTTGTAAATAGTAGTGTTAAAATTATTTATAGTAGACTTGACAATGTCAATGTTATCTCTCATTTAATGAAATATTTCTGTTTCACTCTTTTTGCATGATTCAATTGCAGCATCATATTTTCGGGCGTCATCTGCATCTAATGTGCCGAAAAAAAACTTTAAGATTTCACCTCCGAATTCTAAAGATCGTTTAACTTTACTTGTCAATTGATTGGAGATGATATGAGATAATGATTGCAATTTGATAGAACTAGACTGGATTAAAACTTCGATAGGGCTAGACATGTCTTTGCATGTTTCTAACTCTTGTGGTTGAATCTTGTCGCACAAATTTAGAGTATCGTGTAACAGAGATTCGATTTTATTAAGATAAGGTTCTAAAGAAACTAAATCTACGTGGGTGATCACTTTCCAATGATCAGTATAAAAATTAATATTAGTAGTAGGTTCAAAATAAATCCCGGGGCTATGATATATTGGGATGATGCTTGATTCGGTGCGGCTGAGGCATAAAGTGCCATGGCAGCATGTTATTCTGAAAAGAAACATAGTACATAGGTTATGAAGTAGAAGGCTTAATCTCATTGGTATGGTATTTAATAGTTTTGCGACCTACTTGTAGGGTTACATTGTGTTTGTTATGAACTTTGATAATTTTATAAGGGCCTTTCCATATAGGCGATAAGGCCTTACGAAGCCTATGATGTTGTTTGAGATAAACCATATCTCCTACCTTATAGGTAACGTCACGGGAGTTTGCATCATAGTATTGTTTTGATTTTTCTTTACTGTTTATAATATTTTGAATGGCTTTCTCGCGACTAAAACGCATTCTATATTGTAAAGCTCGAATATATTCGTTGTATGTATTACCAGAGCTTTCATATAAAGAGTTTCGAATGGATGGTTTATAACCATATAATAACTCGTGAGGAGTAAAGTTAGTCGTACTATGAGGTGTGGTATTATAAGCTAGAATTGCAGTGAATAAGTAACAATGCCAGTCGTTCTGGTTCTCATTAACAAAGGATTTTAGGTATTCTTTTAAAGTAGCATGTGAGCGTTCAAGAGCTCCATTGGTTTGTGGATGATACGGAGTAGTAAAAAGGGCCTTGACCTTTAGTATTTTGGTCAATTGTTTAAATAATTCGGATGTAAAACATGTACCTAAATCTGTAAGAATGGTTTTGGGAAAACCGAAAAGAGACATAAAATGAACAAGGTTTCTGGATATTTCTTCACTAGTAGCCGTAACCATTGGGTAAGCGCTAGTAAATTTAGTTAAGTCATCTTGTAAAGTTAGGATTAATCTAAAGTTTTGATAGCCTGCATCGGGTAAGGGACCTACGACGTCAAGGGCCAATCTTTCAAACGGCCTAGTAGATGTGGAAGTTATCTCCATCGGAGCTTTATTTGATTTTCTTAAGGGCTTATTAATTTGGCAAAGCTTGCATTTTTTTACGTATTGTTCGATGTCAGACCGCATGCCTTTCCAATAGTAGGCAGCTTTAATACGTGAATACATTCGTTGTGACCCTGGGTGACCAGCTATAACAGAGTCGTGGTTTTCTTTTAATATTTTAGGAACTTCTACAGGAGTAGGATAGATTAATTGATTTTTATATATGTGGACTTTTATATTGGTATCGTGAAAAATATAGGAAATCATATTATAGATTTTAGTATACGTAAGTCTTGAAAATGGGTCCGTGAAATCTGGTAATGCAAGGTTGGTAATATTTTGGCAATCAATTAGTGAGTTTCTAAGCTTAATTAGTAAGATATAAACATCTTTATAATTCGTTTCTTCATAGTGATGTACTTTTGTAAATAGAAAATAGTAGGTTTTATTTTTGTCATTAACACATTGTATTGTAAGTGGCTCGCGTTCGGAATTTAGTAGATCAGCAGAATTATCGAGCTGCGATAATATTTCCTCGCAATGAGGCATAGAGCAATCAAAGTCTAAAGAGACTGGACAAGCAATTGTGTTTAATTTAGATAAGTGTAGTCCTTGAATACACTCTTCTATGATGGTATTTGGGACTGGGAGTTGATTTGTAAATTGAGCCTTGAAATACTGTTCATAAGAAAAATTATTTAAATTGTTTACGTCAATAACATTGATAGGGCAACGGGATAGCGCATCGGCGTTAGAATTGAGACGACCTTGTTTATAAACGATTTCATAATCATATTCCTCAAGTTTGAGGCGCCAGCGAATGAGTCTACTACCCGGATCTTTTACATTAAATAGCCATACAAGGGGTCTATGGTCTGTTATTATTTTAAATCTATTACCATATAAATATGGTCGAAAAGTTTTAACGGCGAATATAATAGCTAATAACTCTTTTTCCGTAGTTGAGTAATTACCTTCAGTTTTATTTAGAGTGCGCGACGCATAAGCGATCGGCTTATCTTTGCCGACGGGACCCTGAGACAGTATTGCGCCAATGGCAAAGTTACTTGCATCAGTAGTAACATTAAAAAGCTGTGAGAAGTCAGGGTACTGTAGAAGAGGGGCAGTAATTAATTTTTCTTTTAGAATATCGAATGCATGTTGTTGTTCTGTGTCCCAGTTGAACACAACATCTTTCTTTAATAGAGACGTAAGTGGTTTGGTTAACTTAGAAAAGTTTTCAATGAATCGGCGATAATAGCCTATTAGGCCTAGAAATGACTTAATGTTTTTAGGATTTTTAGGAACTGGAAATTGCGATACAGCGCTGACCTTTTCAGGATTCGGAGAAACACCTTTATCGGTGATAATATGGCCAAGGTAAGTTACCTCATGCCTTAGGAACTCACACTTGTCCGGTTGGAGTTTTAAATTGTATTCACGAAATTTGTTGAATACTAGTTGTAATTTCTGTATAATTATGATCTTGTAGATTTTGACTGTAAACTATACAATCGTCAAGATAGATATAGCAATGAAGGCCTTGTAAGCCTGTTAACACAGTGTTCATAAGACGCTGAAACGTGGCAGGGGCATTTTTCAGCCCAAAAGGCATTCTGGTAAATTCGTAATGACCAGACATGTCTGAATTTGTGTTAACTGTGAAACCTGTTTTAGGCGCGTCCTTGGGACAAGTTTTCAGTTGGTGGAAACCACTTGTGAGGTCTAGCGTGCTGAAATATTTTGAGTGACCTAATTGGTCTAAAATATCAGTGATAAGAGGCAGTGGATAAGATTCGGAAACAGTGACGTCATTAAGACGGCGATAGTCGATGTGGCGGCACATCTACATCGCCACATTGGAACGCATCACACTGACGTCACACAAAATCCTGCATCGCGCAATCAGAGTTTACCGCGCGACTAGCATATATACAACATCCCGACATCAACCGTCGGGCAGTAGCCCACCAGACACAACACCCGTCTGGTCGGAGGATCCTCCCTTTTCTATGGAGGATGAGTGAACTTCACACCCTGTTCCTCATACCTCTATACTGGTGACCCCGAACATGAACGTCAGCGCAGCCTTCGTGCAACTACTACAGCGTGACGTCATCAGCATCACTTCCTCGAGCTTTCGAGCAGCGAGTCACACAGCCAGCCAGCACCCACGGCTTCAACGGGTATCCTGACCACCAGCATGCAGCGACCGCGCATACCTGGTCATCACCCTCAGCCTCATCAGCAACCTTGGCACAGCACACTGCACTCTCGGCTGGTCAAACAAGCAGAGCCCTTCAAACCTCTCCTGGTCGACGCCAGCAGTCAGCCTCAACCCGGCGCTGTACCACATCCGACGCACTGGAGCATAACGCAGCGCCACCCCGACTCACTGGGGGCATCTCCGCAGACAGTTCCGACTCACCGCGAACTATGCGTCACCCGGTTCCGACTCACTGGAACCTCAACTGGCCCTGGCAAGCATCGCAAGATACACGACTCAGCCCACTATCGACCTCCGGTCTCCGGAGGGGAGTGATGTGGCGGCACATCTACATCGCCACATTGGAACGCATCACACTGACGTCACACAAAATCCTGCATCGCGCAATCAGAGTTTACCGCGCGACTAGCATATATACATCAACCGTTGGGCAGTAGCCCACCAGACACAACACCCGTCTGGTCGGAGGATCCTCCCTTTTCTATGGAGGATGAGTGAACTTCACACCCTGTTCCTCATACCTCTATAGTCGATGACTATCCTCCACTTTTGTGTGCCGGAAGCGTCCATTTTTTTCGGGACTACCCAAACTGGGGCGCTCCAAGGCGAAGTTGAATGTCGAAGAATATTTTGGTCTAGCATTTTACGAATTTGGGAATCGACTTCCTCCTTGTGGCATTCAGGGAAACGATATGATTTGACATTTATAGGTGGGGCATCACCTGTGTTAATAGTATGCTCAATAGCATTCGTGAAGGTTAAGAGTTCACCTTCGACATGAAAAATATCTGTATAGTGAGAGCAACATTCTAGGAGGGTCTTTTTCTCTTCATCATTTAGATGAGAGCAACGGATAAGACTTAGTACTTTATTTATGCGATCACTTTTCGAACAAGAAATAGCATTAATATTATAAGATTTAGTAAATGAACAATCAAGTTCAAGGGGCGTCGCTGTTACGTGATAATCTTTTATTTCAATGTCACACTCTGTAGTGTTTAAAATGGTCACGTTTGTTTTCCCATTCGGTTTAATTGAGACAATGCAATTAGCGACATAAACTCCTTCACGTAAGATATGATCTAGTATGAGAGCTTCATTGTTGTGATAAAGTTTGGGAGAGTAATTTGATACAGTGCACTCGATAACTACTTCAGATCGAGCTGGAATATTGTATGAAGGTTGAGTATTAATAATAGGAATAGAATGATTTAATATGGAAATTGACTTTGAAAAGTAATCGATGTTTGTTTTAAAATAGCTGCAAAAATCGCTACCGATTATTCCATCATAATTAATAAGATTGATGTCATCTTTAGTGACATGAAACTTGTACTTATGTATATTACCCGATAAGTTGAATTCCATTTGGAAGGTACCTAGAGTTTCAACTGGAATTTCTGAACTATTAATGCCCTTTAATTTGACAGTTTCGGTTGATAGACTTGGAAGTGTTTGTAAACAGGACTTTTTAACAATACTAATGGTTGATCCTGTATCAATAAGGAAACATAACTGTTCGCGAGCGTGATTAGTATGTAGATAAGTATGAGGTAAAGCTACCTTTTTACAGTAGTCATTAATTTCGTATATAGGTTTAGAATTAGTATAAGAAGCTTGTAATTTTTCGGTACATACGTGACATTTTGTTTTATGACTATGTGTAGTAGAACTCAGTTTAAATGACTGAGATGAAGATTTGGTAGGACTCATCTCTTTTGGATGAGATGCAAATTTAGTAGGACTCATCTCTTTTGGATGAGATACGAATTTAGTAGAACTCATCTCTTTTGGATGAGATGCGAACTTAGTAGAACTCATCTCTTTTGGATGAGATGCGAACTTAGTAGAACTCATCTCTTTTGGATGAGATGCGAATTTAGTAGAACTCATCTCTTTTGGATGAGATGCGAATTTAGTAGAACTCATCTCTTTTGGATGAGATGCGAATTTAGTAGAACTCATCTCTTTTGGATGAGATGCGAATTTAGTAGAACTCATCTCTTTTGGATGAGATGCGAATTTAGTAGAACTCATCTCTTTTGGATGAGATGCGAATTTAGTAGAACTCATCTCTTTTGGATGAGATGCGAATTTAGTAGAACTCATCTCTTTTGGATGAGATGCGAATTTAGTAGAACTCATCTCTTTTGGATGAGATGCGAATTTAGTAGAATTAGCATAAGAATTAGTATAGGTCGTGTCATTTATAAGTTTGTTCGATTTTGGCAGACACGGTACCAAAATCTCGTTTAGTTTAAATTATCATCATTAATTATAGCCGTACTTTTACACGTGTGTGTAGGTGCGTCATTAGCGTTAGTAGGTGCTGAGTTACGGTCACGTTGTGCATTGTCAGCGGCTTGCCGTTGCTTCATATTATATTGAAGCTTGCGACACTCTTTGATCACGTGACCAACATTTTTACAATAATTGCAAGTTTTAGGGTTACTTTCGAGATTAGTATTAGAATTAGGAGACGGTGAATTATTGTAAACTTTAAAATCTCGATCACGCTTTTTATTTTTAAAACATTCTGATGAATTATGACCCGGCTTGTTGCAAGTAGAACATTGTTTAGGAGATTTTAGATTAGACCTAGATAAGTTATATAATTTTTCTTCATCAATAGCATACTGTATAGCTTCATTGAGATTAGAGGGATTTTTGCAACGGACAATAGTCGATATGGAAGGGTTTAACCCTAACATAAAGGTGTTTAGGGCAAGGTCTTCCATGGCTGCTATTCTGCCAGGCAGTTCCTTGTCATCTTTGCAACTATAATGTATGTCTGACTGTATACGAGTCAATATCGATTCCACCTTTAAAGAGTAAATAGTGACATCCTCATTAGATAATTGCTTAGTGTTGCAGATCTGATAATAAATGTGTGGCATGCTTTTTCTCCCCGAAAGTAGCCTTCAGGAAGGTCTTTAGCTCCGACCACAATGAAAATGACTTAAGGCTGCATGCAACCTGTGCTTTACCTTCTAGCTGTGAAATAACAAATTTACATAGCACAGTTTGTTGATCTAGAGAAGCCAAGGACATGGCATTCTCACAATTTGTAAGAAATGCAGGGAGGGTTTCCCTGTCACCATTATAAGGTTTAATAAATTTGCTTAAAAAAGATAGTGTAATTTTGTCGGGCATTTCCTTTGATTTAGGTAACTCTCGTTTAACAGACATAAAAGATTATGATGTGTTGGACAAAATTAAGTTAACAGTTAAATAAGAATGTTAGAATGATAAGAAATAGAAAAGACAAAACAATTAAAGTCGGCGAAGATAGAAAAACAGTATAGTGTTAAACTATTTAAAATTACATGTATATCAAATAGAGACACGAATTCAGAGACACTTTGAATTAGAAAAATGGTAGTTCACAAGAAACACTCACAGTAACACGATAATTGTTGACACCTGCATTATCGGGTGCGGTGGGAACTCGGAGTCCGGAGTCACGTTGCGCTGTGACGTATTGGAGTTGAACTTTCTCACGGTGGTTGACTGTTGAATTTCTTGAGTTTGAAGGTTGGTGAGTTAGACCTGGGGCTGCTGGTAATGCTGATGCCGTCTGGAGCGGACTCACACTATACAGTGGAGGCTGGCGGTCATCCAAGTGTCGATGTGGCTGGAGCGGGCTCAAGCTGCAGAGCTGAGGCTGACCGTCGTCCAATTACTGATGTGGCTGGAGCGGGCTCAAGCTGAAGGGCTGAGGCTGACCGTCGTCCAAGTAGTGACGCAGGCTTGACCTTGGGTCAAGTCTCACTGTCAGTCAATTGAACAGGGGGCTGTAGGTTCAGGATACCAGTGTCTGTTTGACTCAACGTCGTAAGACTTCGTCTCTGGTATCCCACTTCTGACACCAATTTGTTACAAAGCCGACCCCGTTTGTCTTTTAAAAAAAAAAACAATAATTCTACTGGAACCACTTTAATTCACCACATAACAAAAAACACTGACACACAAGTTCTTGGGTACTTATATTTCGACAATGTCCCTCTTAATTGCTCCCTTAATTTGGGCACACACGAGATTACGCGACAGCGTCTAGAATCTAACTAACTAAATTATACATATTATTTCTATGCATTGGATAAAAATGCAACATCAGTACTTTAGTAAAGGAAAAGTACACTGCTTTTAAGTAAAAGCTGACTTAGGCTTTATTGCCTTGTAATAAGGGTTATAACAGTACGAAGGAACAATACAATACTTTGATCGGTTTTAGCGATCGGAAACATGCTGAGGTTCTCATAACAAAACCAAGTGCTTTTGAAGCCTTATTCACTATACTATCAATATGCTGATCAAAAAGTAGCTTGCTGTCTTGTATAATTCCTAGATCCCTAATACTATTAATTTTGCCTATATTGATATCGTAAAGCTTGTATGTGGAATTGATTATAGACTTCTGACGAGTAAACGTCATGTGGAAACATTTCGAAACATTCAGTTCAAGCCTGTTACGCCTACAGTATTCTTCAAATCTATTTAAATCACTTTGCAACAGGTATGTATCAGATATGTTTCGTACAATTTTATGAACTTTCATATCGTCAGCATAAAGTAAAATATAAGAGTTTTTAAAACAATGTTTCACGTCAGCAATAAAGAGAGTAAATAAAAGGGATCCCAGGATCGAACCTTGAGGAACTCCAGAGGGGACAGAACTCCATCCAGATGTGTACCCTTGAAGTACCACAGCCTGCGTTCTGTTTTCAATATAAGAGGAGAACCAACGATACAAATCACCGTGTATTCCGGTTTTTAATAACTTCTCTAAGAGCAGTCGATGGTCAATACGATCAAAGCATTTACTATAATCAGTGTAAATGACGTCAACTTGTGCACGCTGTTCCATACCTTCGGATATAAATTCATGGGACAAGATTAAATTAGATGTAGTGGAACGCTTCCTAAGAAAGCCATGCTGTTCATCACCAAAGTTGCATTTCATAGCAGCGTATACGTCAGTAAACACAATGCGTTCAAGGATTTTGGAGAACAGACATATCTTGGATATAGGTCGATAATTAGAGATATCTGACTTATTACCTTTTTTGAAAACCGGGGTAACGAATGCCGATTTGCAAATTTTCGGAACTGTGCCTTCTGAAAGTGACCGCCTGAATAAAATACACAGTGGTACAACAAGGCTGTCAGCGCAATTTACAATAAATACTGGAGGTATAAGATCAGGACCGCCAGATTTGGAGAGGTCCAAGGTCTTTAATAACTTTAATACTTGAGAATGAGAAACACAAATCGAACTGATGCTTGACACACTGTCTTGAACGCTAATGACACCGGAAGATGCGGGCACAGGGTCAGGTTCCTGGAAAGTTGAGCGGAAATAGGTTGCGAATAAGTTGCTGATCTCTTCACCTGTACTCGCGGTCCTATCTTTGTAATGCATTACTTTAGGAAACGTACCCGAGTTTCTTTTGCTCTTCACATATGACCAAAAGGATTTAGGATTCTCAATGATCGAGGATTCGATTTTATCCATGTATGTATTAAAACAAGTTTTCTCCAAGTTATCTGCATTATTCCGTAAAAGAAAAAAAGAGTGAAAATCAGACAAATTACCGTACGTTTTGAATTTGCGATGATATTTATATTTCTCCCTCAGTACTTTGACCAAAGCAGAATTATACCAAGGCGGATAAGATGATTGTCTAACGGATTTAATTGGGATGTACTGGTCTCTAAGCTCATATAATTTGTTATAAAAGTGTTTCACAGCACTATCCAACGAATCAGCAAGTAAAAACTCATTCCAATTGATTTGGTCAAGTTCAGACTTAATGGCCGTATAATCACCCCTAGAAAACACAAACTTCGATGTCAATTTATCAGTCAACTTGTGAATCTCAACAAATTCGGCAGTTATCGTCAATGGCTTATGATGAAGGTCTACAGGTAATGCCAGGGGATCGTGACATTCAGTAACAGTGACCGAGTCATTAGAAAAAATGTGTCACATGACAGCACATAACGTCATGCTGCTGTGACGTGGACAGAGACTAGTGACAGACAGTCACACTACCTGCACTGGCGCACTGAGTCACATGTCACATGACAGCACATAACGTCATGCTGCTGTGACGTGGACAGAGACTAGTGACAGACAGTCACACTACCTGCACTGGCGCACTGAGTCACATGTCACATGACAGCACATAACGTCATGCTGCTGTGACGTGGACAGAGACTAGTGACAGACAGTCACACTACCTGCACTGGCGCATTGAGTCACATGTCACATGACAGCACATACCTCCCCCACGTCAAAAGTAACTGCATTCTTTTGAGCATTCTGTATCAATTTAGATGCTCGAAAGAGTTTACTAAAATACATAACTCTCTATTCTCTTGTGAAAGTGTAAAGTGATATTGATCAAAAAAGTTTGAATGGACGGTCAAAAACTTTATTGTCAGCTGCATAAAAATATTTATTTTGGTATTTCCCTTCCCGTTAAATAACGGCGGATTAAAATGTTCAATAAGCTAACGGAGGCTCATTCACAGTTATATTGCTGCCGCTTTCAGCGATCCATTTTCGAATAACAAATTATTTTACGCAACTTTTATTTGAACTCAATACAATCTCGGCTGTAACGAGCGGCAAGCGGCGCGTGGAGCGGTGCGCGGTGGCACAACACAGACAACAGAAGATCCACTCGATGATAGCATGCTGCTATACTACGGTGCAAACAGGCCATCTCTGGTGACAACATTGTGACATATTATTTTGAGAGAATATTTTGTGATGTAAGTATTGATATACGACTTGTACTCTTGGTGACACATTTTGAGTGGATGGTCGACGTCGTTCAACTGTGGTCAGTGAGCCTAAACCAACGACCTTCAAGTTTCTACAGGATTTACAAAGTTTTTCAGTAGCTTATGTCAATCCTGTGCATGTTTTACTATTATAATATCATAATTTAATATTTTAATATACTTAATATTATTTCAATATACACTACGGTACATTATTTTCTACAGCATGCAAAGAATTCAATAAAGCGTGTCCTGTAAAAAAAGTTACAATCAATACCAAACCTAAATATAATGAATGGGCCACTGCTGGCATTAGAAAAAGCAGAGATATTTTATTTAATATGTGTCACGAGAAATCATTGACTTCAGATCAAGCCCTTCATAATTATGTCAGAAATGATTCTAAGATATACAAAAAAATCTTCGCCCAAGCTAAATCGAAATTAATAAGTAACAAAATCAGTATTTCTAATAATAAAATAAAAGCGGTGTTGCAGGTAGTTAACAAAGAAACTGGAAACACAAAACAGCGAGATCAGAATGAATTGTCTCTAATAATTCAAAATGAAACCATTTCAGATAAGTTAAAAGTTGCTGAGACACTAGAAAATTTCTTTACCAACATCCCAATCGAGGTTACGAAATGTCTCCCCTCATCATCTTTATTGGCTGAATCCCTTCTCAAAGAAAACTTCAGTAAGGACATTCCAAGTTTTGAATTCAAGCCCATTTCTATTGCCACAATTAAAAAAGCATTCAAAAGTCTTAACATAACAAAAACACTGAAAACGGGGGATTTCTGTTAAGGTTATTAAATATATCATTGACACAATTGCCCCTGTCCTAACAGACATATTTAATCAATGTTTAGACAGCGGTACGTTTCTTGATTTAATGAAACAGTAAAGTAGTACCAATTTTCAAATCAGGTAGTAAGAGTTATCCCTCTAACTATAGACCTATATCAGTGCTGCCAGCATTGAGTAAAATATATGAAAAAGCATGCTAGACCAGATGTTATCATATTTTAATTCAAATGGGATTTTACATAGTTGCCAGTTTGGTTTCACGACAGGTAGGTCTACGACTGAGGCAGGAGTAAAACTCATCAGTCACATTTTGGAATCCTTAGAGAAGTCCCAGGATGCAATTGGCATTTTCTGTGACCTCTCTAAAGCGTTTGACTGCGTTGACCACAATACACTGATCTGTAAATTACACCACTACGGAATTCGTGGACGAGCTGCTGATCTTGTTCTTTCCTATCTATCAAACAGGCAGCAAAAAGTAATCATTAACGGGGTGGGTTTTAGGCTTAAAAGACTCTAGATTCGTAGACTATTTTCTATTTTGTTAAGTACCTGGTACTTGTTGACAGGCCTAGACTATCCTCCCATACTTAATAACGCTGTAATTTGAAAACATTGTAAAAGCCAATTATTTTTAAAGTGGAGTTTCTTGCCGATTCTTCTCCATAGGAAACGACCAATTTGGAACCGTGCACCTAGGTTCTGACGTTTTAAGTGCCCATGTAGGCTTATGTGAAATAAAATATTTTGATCTTTTTGAATTTTGAATTTTACTAATCACCCCTGTTTTCTGGTCGCTGATGACATATCATCAATATTGACATTGAATAATACTGACATTAATAAATTTACAACTGACATAAATAATACAATTGAATCGTTAATAGCATGGCTTGACGAAAATAATCTACGTGTGAACCTGACTAAAACGAATTTTATTCAATTTAACACAACATATGGACGAGAAAAAAAGACTTTAGACATAAATTAATTATAGAGCACTTAAATTAAAAGAAGTAAACGAAATGACATTTCTCGGTATTACGATTGATAATCACTGCAACTGGAAGGCCCACGTCAATAAAGCATGCAATAAATTAAATAAATTCGTGTACGTTCTATACGAACTCTCAAAAACTTTAGCTTTAAAAATCGTATTCTCTGCATATTATGGGTACGTTGATTTTGTGTTGAGATATGGTCTTATTACAGGAGGTTACTCAACAGAAAGTCATAGAGTGTTCATCGCAGAGAAAAAATGCATTAGCGCCATAGCGGGAATACACCCATGGGAATCTTGCAAGCTCTTTTTCAAAAAGTTCAAGATACTAACCCTTCCAAGCCTGTATATCTTTGAATGCACTAAATTTGTTAAAATGTACCCAAAACTATTTAAAAAAGCTCATGAAATATGCCCAAAAAGTATTAGGCACAGGAATAGAATATTTTAACCCAAAATTCCTAGGACAGCATTGTATAGTAAGTATAGCTATACAACGTGTGGTCGCATATTTAATGCTATACCTGACAGCATTAAAATCACCACCACCCGTTACTAAGATTACAAAGTGTCTTAAAGTATGGTTAAGGGAAAAGATTTTCTACTCAGTAAGCGACATATTTAATAAGAGGTTGAATAAATAACATTCACAATCATTTACCCTCGGATATTATTAGTATTTTGTATATGTAATAAATATAATAATATTGCTACTCAATTTTAATTTTTATTGAATAATAACTTTAAACCCAAATGTTTGCATGTCACATACTATGGCTAAGTGTTATGGATCTGTATGATTATTAGTGTTAAGACCGAAGTTGTACCAACACTTATGGCGAATAAATTGATTTGATTTGATGGGTTGAGGGCATCACAGTGTTCTCCATTTATATTGCTCGTCCCCACCAAGATTTTGTTATTATTTTAAAAACGATTTTACTAATGTCCACGGACCGATATTGGTCATGGGCGACTTTAACTGCCATCACTATAGATGGGGTCTGAACGCTGTGATGCCTTTGGTGTAGGTTAAAATCTTGGATGATCTGGATCTCTACATTTTAAATAATGGATGCCCAACATGTAGATCTTTTGTCAAGACCAATTGCTTATCGGACAGCAAAAGAGTTAAGTTGACTTAACCTTTTGTTCGGTTGAGTTAGCACCTTCGTCACATTGGTGATGGTAAAAATCAAAATCAAAAGTCATTTGTTCAAACTAAGCTGATAATCAGTACTTTTTGAACGTCAAAAATTACATAAGACAGTCGCCCAAAACGCCCGCCCTTCACCACTTCCTAGTGCTTTACAATAAGGTAGTAACCATTACCCTATTGTCATATCATTGCTTAATAAGATTTATTTAGAGAAAACTTCTCCTCTACTTTTGAAACATAATCTGTCCTTGCAAACCGGATTGGACAAAATTAACTTCATTATTAGAGGATAAAATTGATGTTCTTTCAAATTTAAATTCAAGTTTATTAGATCCTTCTGTTCACTGCCATGCCAAGAGCTGTTATGAGGGATTTGTTACAGCCATCACCTCCAGTGCGGATTCCTGCTTTTCATTGAAAAATAGTGCTCGTGATAAAATTCCTTCTCCCCGTGGTGGGATCCAGAATGCACTTTGGCAATCAGGGATGAGGTGTGTTATAATGCGGATATGAGCACCGAAAATCTATTGGCATAATTGCGGCTTAATGCCAGAACCAAACGTCACCTTTGCAAGAAGAAACGTCCGGGTTGGGTTAAGTTATACCTAGAGCCACCTACCATACCTATAATACTTCTTTATCTCCATCTGCTCCAGTCTCAGTAGCCTGGAAAAGCATCAATAGGTATAAACGGGGGCGCTCCCTATCAGTCTCTTCACCAATCACTAGGGAAATAGCTGAACTTTGTTTTGACAAAATCGCACCACCATACGTTCCTCTTTCTTTTGAATGTTTCAACGTGTCCCTGCAAAATGTTTCAGAGGATCCTTTCGATGTGCCATTTACTTAGGAAGAACTGAATGTGGTACACAACCATGTCCCCGGGACTCAGCCCCCGGTACTGACAGTGTGCCATATTTTTTTTATCACTTATTATAGAGACAAGGGTAAACTCTACTTCTTTGATATTATACATTTTTGCTATAGTAATGGTTGGGTTCCAGTTCAGTGAAAGTTGTAAATCATTATTCCACTATTGAAACCAGGCAAACATGTAGATGATCCGTACGGCTTTAGACCAATTGCTTTATCCTCAGTCTTGGCTAAATTATTGGAACACCTGATTAAAAACCGACTTCAATGAATAGTTGAATCGAGGTATTTACTGCCGAATTATCAGGTTTGTTTGAGGAAAGGGCTCGACACAATGGATAGTGTTTGCGTTTTAGTAGCGGATATTCACTTAGCGTTTTTCAAAAACGAATTTGTTGTTGCCGAATTCCTAGACAACTCCTATGCATACGACAACGTTGTTCTTCCCGTATTCAGGCAGAAACTGCACTAGCTGACTTGAGTCTCCCGGTTAAGATGATCGAATTCATCTGTGGACTTCTTGTCTCGCTCTTTGTTTCTGAGAATCCAGGGCGAGAATTTCGATGAAAGGCAGATCTGGAGAGGTCTTCTGCAAGGTTCCATTCTCAGCCCCCTTCTGTATAATTTGAATACGGTGGACATTGGTTCTTGCCTTAATAATAACTGTCACATCCTTCAACATGCCGACGACTTAGTCTTGTATGTGACAGATTCCTCCATCGTAGACGCAGTGTCATCTCTCTGCCTCTCTCTGAACTCTTTGAACCAATGGCTTTTAAGCCATGGTCTGTCGTTATCCGCACCAAAAATTTTAGCAGTAATTTTCTCTCGCAAAAGACTGATTTCGCACATCTCAGTGGACATTTTAGGTCCTAATATTCCGTTGGTTAATAAAGTAAAATATTTAGGCGTTCTTTTAGATACAAAATTAAATGGTTAAGCTTCATTAAAATTTATTCATATAAATTAAAATAAAATAAATTATTAATTAAATTTATTATTTGTTAAACAATGTGAACCCTTTTACTATGGAATTGGTCTATAATGCCTTGATACGAAATGTCTTAGACTATGGTACTTGCCACCTAGTTCCATGCAACAAGAGTGCTTTGGGTGGTCTGGATAGAGTTCAGTCAAAATGCTTTCGGATCATCTCTGGTTATATGAAGTCTTCTCCCGTTAACGTATTGCAGGTTGAGTGTGCTGAACCTCTCCTGGCCCTAAAATGGCAGTAACTGGCCTTCCGTTTTCTGACTAGGTTAATATTTATATCTTCCCCCTTTTAGCAAGATTGAATGAGTAAGATGCCATATGCAGAAGCTTAAATTACTGAAATAACAAAGAAATTCCCCTAGTCTTAAAAGCATTTCGTCAAATCCATAATTTAAAATGTCCAATAGAACAGTATCCCCGATTACCTGTTTTAACTTTCCCTATGAAGTCTTTTGTTTCATTCCAAAAATTTTCTTTGACAATGGTATTTTTAAAAAGTCCTCTTCAGCGGATTCGGCCTTCAATGCGGCGGTGGGAGAACGATGGACTGGGTTTCAAAGGCTTTTTTACAGATGCTTCAAAATTTAATGATCTCAGTAACACTGGCGCTGCGGTTTACCAAAGCGCCGGAATTATTTTACAGTACAAATGTCGTGAGGAGGCTTCTGTGTTCACGGGCGAGTGTGTGGCTCTATTGGAAGCTTGTCTTTTCATAGAGTCACGGTACAATATTGACAAAGCCGTTATTTTAAGATACTTCTTAGCTGTCTGCAAGATTTAGTTCAAAACCCTTTCAAAAGCAAATTGCACTGTTCCCTTGTTGTAAAAATTAAAAAGTCTTTATTATCTTGTGCCAGTAGTCATGAGGTTCAGTTAATTTGGATACCTAGTCATTGTGGCATTAAAGGCAATGATTGCTCTGACGCTTTGGCTGAAGACGCTTGTTCATCAGCAACAGCACATCAACAATACTCATCGGAGGTATGACTTGCTGAGCCTTCTGGAAGGCTCAGCAAGTCAGCAAGGCTTAGCTTTTGAAAGCTAAGCTCCAACCTTCATAGCAGCAACAGTGGGATGTCACTGGTAGGAAAAAGGGCAGGTTTTACTATGCAGTAAAACTAATAATAAATTCAAAACCTTGGTTCTACGGCAAAAGTCTCCAAAACAATTATATATCCATCCTTTGTAGAATTCGTTTAAGTTTTTGTAGTACTCCGTTTTTTTTTGCAAAAATTTCGTGTTAGAGACTCCTCTCTCTGTGATTGCGGGTTGAAAGAAGGCACTCTGGGCCACATCTTCTTGAAATGCTCGAACAACGTTTCACCTTTAGATTCATATAGGTGCCTCCCAAAATTTAAGATCCCTCTTCCGACTAATTTCTCTTCATATTCCTCTCCGGATTTGCTTGTGGCGCTGATGACCTTCATCCGTCACAATAACATAAAATTATAAATTGTTCTGTCTGTGTTGGTGTGCTAAGCGTATATTTTATGTTTTAACAATTATAATATTTATTTATTTTTATTTTGTTTGTTTCAGTCCCATACTAACCCAACAAGATCTACATTGAGTTCAACAGTATCAATCGAAAATTTTTACTTGTTTTTAATCATTTTTTTTATATACACTTGTTTTTCCAACTCGCTTTAAACATTGGCAGAATAGTCGACATCGGCTTTGCTTGTCATTTATTACATACATACATAATCTCACGCCTTCTTTCCATGGGGTTAGGCAGAAACTACAGAACGCCACCTGCTACGATCCTTATACAGGGTTACAGGGAAAGTCGTACTGAATATTAAAGGATGTTATTATTCAGGTCATTTCTGATGAATTTCATTCTGAAATAAAATGTCCGAAACTTAACCGTTATGGAGATATTAAATTTTAAAGACTATTTTTAAAAATCCTTTATTTTTTGGCTTTTAGTCGTTTTCTTTGGGATTAGAGCTCCTAGAGTCGGTTTTTTTTATGTATCTAGTTAGAGGACATGTCCATTAATAAAAATAATCAACAGAAACTGAACCTACTACTAACAGCTTAAAAAACTGCTCGACAACGGTTAGCATTATGAATTTTCTAATAGAGTGTTCTTAACTTTAACAGGCTTTTAATAAAAAATATTGTATGGAACTTATTCTGCGAATAACTTTATAAAGTTCTACGTCTCTTTAGCTATTCAAAAAGGTATAACACTTGCTATTAAATAGGCAAAACATTGCCCAAATAACAGTTAAGTTAGGAGAGGGTACATTTTTAGTTTGAGGTAAAAGTAGCTAAAATACGTAAAAAAAAGACAAAAATTTTAGCAATATTTTTATAATTCATGTTCTACATGGCCGCCGCTATTTCTTACACAAAGTCTCATTCTTTTTCTTAAATTACTTTTCACGACAGAAGTTCGTAGGTTCCGCCTCATTTCCTCAGCCGCATCAATAATTTTTTGTCTTAGAATATCGACATTTGCGATCGGTGTCATTTGGTCGTATACTAGGCTTTTCATATGACCCCACACATAAAAATCCATCGGCGTTAAATCGGGGCTCCTCGCCGGCCATGCTATGGGTCCGCCTCTTCCAATCCATTGGTTTGGGTAATTCTCGTCCAACCATGCTCGAACACTTCTTCTGTAGTGCGCTGGGCAGCCATCATGTTGAAAGAACATGTCTCGTCTCAATGCAATAGGCAAGTCTTGCATTAAAGAGGGTAACTCCTCCCTCAAAAAGTTTTCATATGTCTCGCCATTCAAGTTATCGGGCAGGAAGTATGGCCCTATCAAGTTATTTGATATTATACCCATCCACACATTAAGACTGAATCTCCTTTGTGACCCTTTTGGTCTTTTTTTCTTGGGGTTACCTTGCGCTTTGGGAGCCCAATAATGGGTGTTATGATAGTTTGTGATGCCGTCTTTGTCAAATTTCGACTCATCTGTCCACATGATTTTCTTTAAAAAATCCGGATCTTCACTATCGGCATTGAGCATAAATCTGCAGAAGTCTAGTCGTCTCAATGGATCCCCTTCTTCAATTACTTGCACTGGCGTGTAATGGTAAGGGTATTGCCCAGAACTGTGCATTACGAACCAGACTTTCCACTGGGAAATACCAAGCCGTCGAGCGACAACGTTTGTTGACGTGGTTGGGTCGGCTTCAAAGAGACGTCGTATTTCATTATCTTCGTCGTCGTCATCAAGAACACGAGGTCGTCCCATGTCAGTCCGACGTACTAGCACAGAACCAGTTTCTCGTAGTCTTCGATAAACTCTGTCAAATACGCCAATATCAGGTACTCGGCGAGTAGGATACCTTAGCATGTATTCATTGCGTGCACGCAACGACACTTCTTCGCAAAATCCATAACACATTAGGATGTCAGCATATTCCTCGTTGGTAAATGTTGCCATGTTCACAACACAAATCAAAGTCCAGTTACAAGCCACGTCACACAGTTAGAAGATGAAACAGTCCAAAAATCCAAGCCAAGTCGCGTTTTTACAAAAAAAAATCGGAGGGCACGGATAACACATCTACCATGGAAGAATCGCATGAGCAGACTAAACAAACAGCACGATCCACGATTTGACAATTCAGACATTTAAAATGACATAAATACCTGTCACCGCACGTCTCCCGGGCACAAACAATGTCTACCCAAACGTTTTTTCATTGTTTAAAAGTGCCAGGTAGTAAGCCGGATTCTTTTGTATCGAAATTCTGTTATGTTGTACTACCAGATGGGCCTATTCTAATGACATTATTTTAAGATTTTATGAACAAACCTAGTAGATGATATACCTTTTTGAATAGCTAAAGAGACGTAGAACTTTGTAAAGTTATTCGCAGAATAAGTTCCATACATTTTTTTTTTTAAAGCCCGTCAAAGTTAAGAACACTCTATTAGAAAATTCATAATGCTAACCGTTGTCGAGCAGTTTTTTAAGCTGTTAGTAGTAGGTTCAGTTTCTATGGATTATTTTTATTAATGGACATGTCTTCTAACTAGATACATCAAAAAAACCGACTCTAGGAGCTCTAATCCCAAAGAAAACGACTAAAAGCCAAAAAATAAAGGATTTTTAAAAATAATCTTTAAAATTTAATATCTCCATAACGGTTAAGTTTCGGACATTTTATTTCAGAATCAAAATCATCAGAAATGACCTGAATAATAACCTCCTTTAATATTCAGTACGACTTTCCCTGTAACCCTGTATACTCCTTTTGCCTCGTTTACATTCATACATCTAGTCATACACGCATTTATCATTTATTAAAAATAGAGTAGACATCATTTTAGCTATTCGTATAATATAGACTTGCGTTGTTCATTTCGACCATTTTGACAACTGACTAAATGTCAGTTAGTAAGTTAACGGACCTCTAGGTCACCAGTAAAATTTAACGCCTGATTAAGACAGATTAGCGCTTGGTGAAACACTCGCTGCTCTTAATGTCTTGTTAACATTCTAACAGAAGATTAAACTAACTAACATGGTATGGTGAAACCGGGTCTAATAATAAGGTATTGTTATTAAATCAAATAAATAATCAGAACTGTCGCGTAAAGATCCAATATGACATTGAACGGCTTTGAACTATCAGAGATAAGCGTTTTACAATCATCATGAAGTTGGTCCGATAATGCAACTTGTCACCTCCGGAATGTGCCTTCAAATCGTTATTATTGAGTGGCTCGCTTGCAACTTACAGTCCGTGCATGACGACTGGGCGCGAGTCTACTCACCCACGTGTATTATTGAGTGGCTCGCTTGCAACTTACAGTCCGTGCATGACGACTGGGCGCGAGTCTACTCACCCACGTGTATTATTGAGTGGCTCGCTTGCAACTTACAGTCCGTGCATGACGACTGGGCGCGAGTCTACTCACCCACGTGTATTATTGAGTGGCTCGCTTGCAACTTACAGTCCGTGCATGACGACTGGGCGCGAGTCTACTCACCCACGTGTATTATTGAGTGGCTCGCTTGCAACTTACAGTCCGTGCATGACGACTGGGCGCGAGTCTACTCACCCACGTGTATTATTGAGTGGCTCGCTTGCAACTTACAGTCCGTGCATGACGACTGGGCGCGAGTCTACTCACCCACGTGTATTATTGAGTGGCTCGCTTGCAACTTACAGTCCGTGCATGACGACTGGGCGCGAGTCTACTCACCCACGTGTATTATTGAGTGGCTCGCTTGCAACTTACAGTCCGTGCATGACGACTGGGCGCGAGTCTACTCACCCACGTGTAATGTTGGCCGATCGGAACCTATCACATATTGTTTATTACCAAACGTTTGTTGCCTGAAAATGTAGCACTCTAATTGAAAAACTCGCTTTGCTACAAGCATCGTGTTTGCCCACATTTTCCATCGTAGATACCAAATAAGGTTACGATGTAAACAAAACGATTCATTCTGTTGACTATTTAAGCGAAGTGCAGTTAAATCGTAACTGTGAATTACAGCGTTGTCATTGTATTAACGTGAACAAGCGAGCAAATTAAGCGGTAAGCGGCGAGTGCAGCACTGGAGCGCTCGAACGAGCGAAGCGGAGACGCGCGGTATTTATCATAATCCCAGTATTTAGAGAGCCCGCCCCAAGAACGTAATAGAGCGACTTGAAACCGCGCCTTTGGGCCAGTGTGGGGTGGAGCGGGGTGGGGGGAGGGGCTGGTGGTACAACTTTTGAATACATTCGCCGCGCGCGCAATTACTGAGTTTTATGCAGTGCTGGTACCCGGCAGTGCACACTATGTACCTACACACACAAATACACGCAGCAATATTACTCCTCCACATTCTACTCTGCTTTAGATTCATATCATTGTTACAAGGGTGAACGAAAATTTTTAATTTAAGTAGTTGAAATTTATGATTATTAATAGTATCAAACAGTTATGATGGTTTTTATTAGAATTCTGTTTGAACGTGGTCAATGTCATAAGATTTTATCGTAGTTCCGTAATATTATATACTAGCTTTTGCCCGCGGCTTCGCCCACGTGTATGTCGGAATATATCAAATTAGTACCTACCCTACATGTTAATCCAGGTTCTAAAACATCTGCATCCCAAATTTCCTCTAAATTCAATCAACTGTTTTTGCGCCAATCCGGAACATAGGTACATCCCGACAAACAACAAACGGACAAAAATTCTAAAAACTATAGTGGGCGCAACAGACTCGTTCAATCACTTCTTTTTAAATATATGCAACGCACAGTTCTGACTTCGTTACTATTTTTAACCGACTTCAAAAAAAGGAGGAGGTTATCAATTCGGTTGTATGTTTTTTTTAATGTTTGTTACCTCAGTACTCCGTCATTTATAAACCAATTTGGAAAATTATTTTTTATTTGAAAGGACATACTGTCAGATTGGCCCCATTTTTATCAAAATCCAGTTCTGATGATAGGATCCATGAGGAATTGAGGGACCTCCTCAAACATTATAGGCAAACATATAGTGATTTTGGTATTTCCATCAACAAATCAAGCATTTGCATTCAGAAAGTGTCATTTGGTGAAGTGGAACTGACAAAGAAGACCATAGATGGCCACAAGAACTCCTCAATGATAAGTATTTCACGGGTGGCAATAAGATATCTCGATTAAGATAGTTAAACGACTATGACGAAGCAAATTTATATAAATGGTTCTGATGAAAATGGTACCACTGAACTCAGATCAGTAATAAAATAATGTATCCTAGCCGTGTTGGGGCTTATTGGAATTGTCATGAGATGCACTCTGGCTATAAATTATTTTTAACCGACTTCAAAAAAGGAGGAGGTTCTCAGTTCGTCGGAATCTTTTTTTATGTGTGTTCCCCAATTACTCGAAGACGGCTGGACCGATTTGGAAAATTCTTTTTTGTTTGAAAAGGTATACTTTTCACGTGGTCCCATTGTCATTAGGTCAGGATCTGATGATGGGATCGTGGAGAAATCGACGGAACTCCTCAATTTAGGCACACCTATAGCGATTTGGGTATTTTTTATGGTAACTTGTGCATTTGCTCTCGGAAAGCACCATCTGTTGAAATGGAACTGTTGACGAAGGCCACAGATGGTAAGATGGCCACCGGAACAACTCAATAATAAGTATTTCACGGGTTGCGATTCCATTACTTTAAAATTATTGCTAAGCAATAGAAGCTCGTCACAATGCATATGGTAAAGTGGAGCTGATGGTGAAGTACCAGGAGAACTCCTCAACAATTAACGTCCCTGCATCGGGAAAAGCAATGTTTTGTAAAAGGTCAGGAGCAGTTGTCATTAGGCTATTGTAACTCAGATAAATTACAAACCGACCCACTAAAAAGTGAAAAATAAAAAAACTTTATTGAAAAAAAAAACACTACAAAGTGAAAGTGAAAAATAACTTTAATTTCGGAAGTCAGTGGCAAAAACCTAAAATACAGATCCAAAGACACTTACTTCCGAAAAAGTATTAGTAGGTACTGAGTTTCGAGTTAATCTGACAGCGCGTTAATATTTTTCCTTACTGTTCCTTACTGTTCTTACGGTCCTAAGTGTTCCTTACTTGTTTTAAAAAACTAAAAGTGATACTTTTTATTATTTCCTGAGGCAAATATTGCGAAGTTTCAAGTGTATTAACCAAAGGAATAAGATTTTTCATATAATCTGTATCCCCTCTTTTCACCCCCACAGGGTTGGAATTTCGAAACTTTGTTTCGGATTTTTCCATAACTGGAATCAAAGATTTCTTATACCAGTTTTTGAGTTAATCATCCTCCTCTTAAAAATCTAATTATCCCTTCTCACCCCGTCAGGGGTAGTTTTGAAAAACCAATAGTAAGAAACTTTATTGCTTATTTAGGCAAATATTCGTGCCAAGTTTCCAGTTTATTAACCAAATGAATAAGATTTTTCACCTAAACTATATCCCCGCTTTTCACCCCCACAGGGGTGGAATTTTAAAAAATCGTTTAGGATATTTCCAAAACTTGACTCAAAGATTATTTATACCAATTTTCGAGTTAATCAAGCCACGCAGTAAAATCCTCCCCTGTAAAATTGACAACCCTTTTTCACCCCGTTCGGGGTAGATTTTCGAAAAACCTTGATACAGGTTATTCTTTATTTTTGATTTTAAGTATAAATACTGAATTTCGAGTTAATCGGTCTGCGTGTTAAAACTCTTCCATTCAAATTTTGACATCCCCCAATTCCCCTCGTGGGGGTAGTTTAGAAAAACCAGAAATTACAAAGTTCATAATTTACTAAGATAAGTATTTGTGCCAAGTTTGGAGTTTATTAACTCATGGAATAAGATTTTTCAAACAAACGAAATCCCCCCTTTTCACCCCCTTAAAGGTCGAATTTCCAAAAACCCCTTCTTAGTGCTCCCCTACATTATAAACGGAAGCCGTGTGCAAAATTTCACGTTCCTAGTCCCAGTAGTTTCGGCTGTGCGTTGATATGTCAGTCAGTCAGTCAGTCAGTCAGTCAGTCAGTCAGTCAGTCAGTCAGTCAGTCAGTTTCTCCTTTTATATATATAGATATACGACTACATAGACGATAAGTGGTCATTTTCAGTAGCAGTAACGTGGAAATCTTAGTTCAAATGATCAGAACACAACGCATTAAGTAGACGATAAGTAGTCATGTTCAGTACATATCAGTTACATGCAAATCTTAGTTCAAATGATCAGAACACAACGCATTAAGTAGACGATAAGTAGTCATGTTCAGTACATATCAGTTACATGCAAATCTTAGTTCAAATGATCAGAACACAACGCATTAAGTAGACGATAAGTAGTCATGTTCAGTACATATCAGTTACATGCAAATCTTAGTTCAAATGATCAAAACACAACGCATTAAGTAGACGATAAGTAGTCATGTTCAGTACATATCAGTTACATGCAAATCTTAGTTCAAATGATCAGAACACAACGCATTAAGTAGACGATAAGTAGTCATGTTCAGTACATATCAGTTACATGCAAATCTTAGTTCAAATGATCAGAACACAACGCATTAAGTAGACGATAAGTAGTCATGTTCAGTACATATCAGTTACATGCAAATCTTAGTTCAAATGATCAGAACACAACGCATTAAGTAGACGATAAGTAGTCATGTTCAGTACATATCAGTTACATCCAAATCTTAGTTCAAATGATCAGAACACAACGCATTAAGTAGACGATAAGTAGTCATGTTCAGTACATATCAGTTACATGCAAATCTTAGTTCAAATGATCAGAACACAACGCATTAAGTAGACGATAAGTAGTCATGTTCAGTATATATCAGTTACATGCAAATCTTAGTTCAAATGATCAGAACACAACGCATTAAGTAGACGATAAGTAGTCATGTTCAGTACATACAATAACTGATGAAAATCTTAGTTCATAATGATCAGAACACAACGCACTAAGAAGACGATAAGTGGTCATGTTCAATAACGTGCAAATCTTAGTTCATAATTGTAGGGTATGATCAGAAACGTTATATGTGCGTATGTGAAAATATACACCAGTTGTCACTCGGAATCGCAGTTTTATTCATCGCTTCCCACTATTTTATTTCCTAAATACAACTGGCGACGAATAAAACAATTAAATTCGTGTGATTTACATCGTTTAAGGGTGGGAATTCAAGATGTATATCGGGAAAATTGAAGAATTTGACCTATCAAGCAAAAAGTGGCTGGCATATATCAGACGCGTGGAACAATTCGTAACCTTACATGAAATAAAACCAGAGTCACAAGTTGCAACGTTGGTGACGATGGTGGGAGCAACTTATGACTTAATGTGTGATTTATGTGCACCTAATCATCCAGAAAATAAAACATTCCGTGAATTAGTAAAAATTGTGGGTGATCATCTTGAACCAAAACGTTCCGAAATTGCTGAACGTCATGTTTTTAGAGAAAAACGTCAGAACACCGGTGAATCTCTCAGTGAATATCTACAAATACTCAAACACCTGGCCTGTACAACATGCAATTTGAATACTACACTGGAGGAAAATTTACGCGATCAGTCTGTGTCGGGTATGGCTGGTGACGAAATGAGATCACGGAATTTTGCGGAACCATCGATTACATACAAAAAAGCCGTCGAATTGGCAATGGTGTTGGATGCGGCCGAGCGACACTCACAGACCAGCAGTGTAAACGTCGCGAGCGCAGCGGTCACGTCGGCGGTTGGGACGCGAACGTTTGAGGCGGTGTATCAAGTGGCGATGGCAAAGCGGGCAGGCCGGCCGCCCGAGCGCGGACCTGCGAGCAGCGGCAACTCGTCTACCGAGGGGAGCGCGGCAACATCGCAATCAACGCGTGCTGGTTGGAGATGTGGCAGAAACCATCGTCCAGAGGTGTGTCGGTTGAAAAATTATTCGTGCGATATATGTGGCCAGAAAGGTCATATTAAAATAATGTGTAAATCAAACAAAAGGCGAGGTGTTGAGTCAAGCCAAGGCACTTCAACGCGACGTAATAATAATAATTGTCTCGGAAGTAGTGATAACGAATCGGAATGTGATTTTTATAAGCTAAGCGTGTGCGGCGTTAACGACAACCCGTACATGGTTATGGCGCAAGTGAAGGGCAGAAAGATAAGTTTCAAACTGGACACTGGGAGTAAGTTATCAGTTATAAGTTTAGATTATTATAATAACAAGTTTAGTGATTTACCAATAATCAGCAGCGATATTTCTTTGTATTCCTATGTCGTTTCAGTTATAGAACCGGTCGGACTTGTGTGTTCATGTTGTTATTGGCGAACATTCAGTTGGAAATCTCAAATTGTATGCTGGAGCTATTCGCAGTGCTGAGCGGGGTGACAAGTTTTTTAAAATTGAGGAATCTCAGGCATGTACCGCTATAACGACACATATAGGAACATTTGTGTACAATCGCACACCATTTGGAGTTACGTGTATTCCGGAGAAGTTTCAGAAAATGAAACAAATTGTTAAAGGACTCAAAGGAGTCGCTATTTTTATCGACGATATATCGTCCCACAAGATGTCCCAGTACAAGCTATAGCATGTACTGGGACATCTTGTGTCTAGTGTCTAGATGTCCCAGTACAAGCTATAGCATGTACTGGGACATCTTGTGTCTAGTGTCTAGATGTCCCAGTACAAGCTATAGCATGTACTGGGACATCTTGTGTCTAGTGTCTAGATGTCCCAGTACATGCTATAGCATGTACTGGGACATCTTGTGGTGAACACATTAATAATTTAAAAGCATTATTGAGTCGCTTGCGTGAGGTTGGTTTGAGGATCAAATTAGATAAGTGCGTCCCTTACGTAAGTTGTCGGGGAAACATGCAGAGTGGATTTGGTCGAATGATCGTGACAACAGTTTTAACGAATTTAAAAAGGCTATTTCAGGTAGGAACAGTTTAGTACATTACAACTCGGAACTTCCATTAGTATTAGCAGTGGATAGTAGTTGTTACAGCATTCGTAGTGTGTTGTCGCATAGATACCCCAATGACGAGGAACGCCCATATGTTTTGCATCGCGAATGTTAAATTCGACAGAGCGCGCTTATAGTCAATTGAGTAAAGAGGTGCTGGCAATAATTAGTGGAGTCTTAAAACATCCAATATCTTTATGGTCGTGCTTTTATAATTAAAACAGACCCTTGAAAAAATAAACCCTTGACATTAATTTTTGGTCCCAAGTTCTGTTTGCCGCAGCCTGCGGCAAGCAGATTACCAAGAATACAAAGGTATGCTACAAAGATAGCAGCCTATGACGTCACTATAGAATTTGTAAAATCCAAAGATATTTATAACGTGGACGCATTATCACGCTTGCCACTGCCGTATAAACGTAAAATAGAAACGGGGCGGGATGCGGTGTCATATATTATATAATATTAATTACGTAGAACTATCGATTCCTATGAGAGCAAGAAGACGTTTCAAACAAAACACAGGAAGTTGAGGTTCTTAAAAATATTTATGATTACATTATTAATGGCTGGCCAGCCGTAGTTACACGAAGTGAAGAAAAGCCTTATTTCCATCGTAAGGACAACCTTACTATCGACAGAGGTTGTATATTATACAATCACAGAGTGCTCATTCTTAAGGTATTTAAGCAGCAAATTCTACAGGAATTGCATTAGGGACACCTAGGGGTTGTCAGAATGAAAAATCTATCTCGAAACAATGTTTACTAGCCACAATTGGACAATGAGATTGAAACATTGTGTCGAGAATGCAGTGCATGCCTACAACAGCGCGATGCGCCGACGCGTGCGCAGTTGCATCCGTGGGCTTTTCTCACACGTTGACTTTGTTATATAGGTATGTTTAAAAAAATACATTAACATTAGACATAAATACGTATAGTAAATATAAGATCAATTAAAACGTAAGGTAGACAAATGTAACTACATAGCACAAAGGTAGTGCACTTGGTGGTTATTTCGTTCATAATTTTTTTCAGCTAATAGTATTACAAAAAGAAAACAAAGTCAGTATAATAACGATTAACAACTCACCACGAGGTATACTACAAACGGTGCTAGATGAAATTATTGTAAACGACTTTGTCGATGGCGCATCCTAGGCTTTTATCTTAAAATGTATTGATTCCGCGGCCAATGATCACAATTCTTTCCGTTGAAGATCATCATTATTTTGTGTATTTATTTTTAGTTCAAACCGAAAGCTATCTATTTGTAAACTAAACTAAGTGCACCTATCTTTTAAGTATACAGTTTCATATTTAAAATCTACATTTTAAAGCTAATTATAATGTTTTAAAGGGGGAGGTGTAGGGTATGTTAATAAAATGTATTGCAGCACAACTCTGCATGTCAAAACTTTTTGGTTCTTCTATGTCAACCTTTTTCCGTTCATCATTGATTCTGGGCGATATTTTTTTACCTTTTATTTCTTTATTTGATTTTTTTTTTTTGACAGATGGGTCCTTACTTTTTTCAGTATGAGGCGTCAGTTGCAAAAAGTTGTTCTGTTGATACTGACCCAGTTATTTGAAAATTTACGTGTCTATATATTTAATACGATTTCTGGTAATGTTTACATAATATATAAGCTAACAGACTTAAAATAATAAGTATAAAATGTACAGATGTAAAAAAAAATATATAATCATAGGGCATCAAAAAATTCGTCAACATCGCTGTCAACAGGAAAAGTGCCCAAAAGACTGGCAGCACTGCCACGTTGTATGGCGATACTGATTCTTTGGCCAAAGAATAGGCCAGCCCTTTGGTCACGTGAAGAGTCGACCAACCGCTTGGCGATGTCTCGGAAAACCAAGTGGGCACTCGAACCCCATGGCCCTAGTGTTTCAACCCCAAACGGCTCGAACATATAACTCCCAAAAAGATCGGAATATTTTCGCCGTTTGAGGTTTTCCGCACCTGCAGCAGCCGCCCCAGCACAGCCCGCCGTACTAGGAAGATGGGATGGCGCAAGGGTGTCGACACATGTTGCATCCCACACCAAAGGCCTGCCTAACTTCCAAGGCATTATGGTCATTCCGACTGGTCTCTTGCCATCGTCGCGTGCCCAGCCGTTGGTACTAAAACAGCTGGCACCCCGGCGGTGACAAGAGCACGACGGATAATGTCATTAATGCTGGCGTGCCGTGCTATCCGGCCTGCGCTCTTACTACAAGATAGGCCATGATGTCCGAGGCAGTCGACGGCTTCATCGCACTGGCAGCGATGTGGAGCCCCGCAAGGAGCGCCCAGACGCAGACAAGTAGCGAGCCGGAAGGTGGAGTCACCCAGAAAAGTGCCTATGTTGGGTGACGGTAGTGCTTGAAGCTAGAGGCCCGACTCCCACTCACCCACAGCCAACAGGCGGGCACGCTCAGCAGTATTGGTGGACGTATTGATAAGATTATTCCGTACCAACCTGCAGAGCGGCTCATCTCACTGTCTCTGGGAAGATGGGTTCACGGGCCGATCTGTATCCGGGCAAGCCGCTTTCCAGGCGTTCACCACATCACTTCAGAGTCAACCAGGGAGGGAGCTAAAATTTTCCCGGTCAACTTTTCAGTGCTTTGGACAGAGGACAGGAACGCCGGTAAGCTAATACTGGTAATTTTGCGGACGCCGAGGCCGCCAAAACGGATGGGTAGTGTGGCTTGAAGCCACTCTCGGTCGTCCAAGGCCATATTTAAAATAGATGTTAGTGTGCTGCGAATAATTTGGTCAATTTGGTCCAACAGATGTGGCTGCTTCCATAAAGGGGAAGAACATAGAAAATATATAAAATTTGGGCTAAAACAACAGTATGTAATCAGCCGAATGTAAATTAATTTTCGAGAGTCTGTCCGAAGTGTCGTTGAAGTTTTTGATTGTTTCGTCGATGAAAGGAGAAAAGCTATCTTCTAAAATTGGGGAACCTAGGAGGTGCAGTGAACTTTTTTCTAAAATTTTAATTTGTGGGGCTATTGCATTAAATTTATCTAGGGTCAATTGTCTGTCAGTAATGTCAGGAAGATAGATTTCACATTTTGAGGGTGAACTGTTGGTAAGTCGGGATAAGGAAACAACGTATTCACGGTACTAAGTTTAATGTTCGACTGACACAAAGAAATATTTATGCATTTACCTACATTACACCTCCACCAATAAACTAAAGCTATAATCGAGTGAAACACATAATTTCATCTTAAATACTAACAATAATAGGAACTTAGCACTAAACAAACTCAGACCCATATCTAATCACGGGTTTCCTTTTCCGCGTAGGACGTGATTGTGACAGTTCTGGAAGTGGTGAACCGAGTGTAGTGGAGTTGCTTGCACCATCGTCTCGTACGACGGGTGGGACCACGTCTTGTGTTGGTTGTTTGTCCCTTGATTGAGATTCAACCATTTCTCTATGTTGTGTGTTACCCTCTCTACTCCCATTCTCCACTTCCTTCCCCGGTGAAACGGCATTCTCACCCCCAGTCGTCGATGATTCTCCCGTATCAACCCCAGGACAGGCAACATCTGAAAATCGCGGTCTTTGACGCATTTGATCTATATGACGTTTTATTAATTGACCGTTATCGCTTTCCACTATGAACCTACGAGAGCCGTCTTTACTCTGTACCTGCCCTTTAACCCATTTGTCATGTTGACCAAAACTCCTCGCCCAGACTGGATCGCCTTGCCCAAAATCACGCTTGACTCCCCCTGCATACTGTGCCTGGCTGTCTTGTGCAGAGCGTACTTTGTCCAGCAAGGTTTGGTCGTTCCTTAATAGGTCCAGACGTGAGCGCAATCTACGTTTCTGTAGCAACATAGCTGGCGTTTCGCCTGTAGTGCTATGTATAGTGTTTCTATAGATTAATAAGAAGTTTTGAAGGGCTAGATCTACGTCAACGTTATCCCTATATGCTTTTTTAATCGTACGTTTACATAATTTGACGGCGTTTTCCGCTGCACCATTCGAAGAAGGGTGGTAGGCTGGTGAAAAAGACTGCTTAATTCCATTGTTTTTTAAAAATTCCGAAAATTCTCTACTCGTAAACGGAGGACCCTGATCCGAGACTAGCTCCCTCGGAAGCCCGAATCGCGCGAAAGTAGCCCTCAGATTTTTAATAATGACTGTGGCATTGGTTTGTTTTGTTTCGAAGGCCTCAATCCACTTCGATGTCGAATCTACTAATATTAAATATGTGTTTCCCTTAGTCGGTCCTAAGAAATCAATATGTAAGCGTGTCCACGGTTGGGGCGCATACGGCCAATGCTGCGGAGTCGCGCGAGGTGGCGCGTCTGCCTCACGCGCGCACGTCTCGCAGGCGCGGCACAGCGCCTCCACCTCGTCGTCGATACGCGGCCACCACACGTAACTTCTAGCCCAGCTCTTTGTTTTAACTATGCCCATGTGGGTACTATGCAATTGTTTCAATACCGTCTGCCTTAAGGACTTTGGTATAATCATTCGGTAACCCCACATAATACAGCCGCCTTCAATGTATATCTCATTTCGCCTATTGAAAAATGGTTTTAGCTCCTCTTCCTTACAAAAATGCGGCCAGCCTGATTTTATATAAACTTTTAATTTACTAAAGAATACATCCCTAGCCGTGGCTTCACTAACATCCGAATTTGTTATTGGTAAAAAGTTTTCCACAAAATTAACATACGTAAACTCTTTAATATGTCGCACGTTAGCAACTCTGGACGGTAATCGCGACAAAGCGTCAGCGCAATTATTTTTAGACGAAACATATTCAATGTCATAATTGTACCCAGACAAAAGCACTGCCCAACGTTGCAACCGAGACGCTGACATAACCGGAATACCTACTTTGTTACCGAATATATACGTTAAGGGTTTATGATCAGTTCTGATAGTAAATTTCCTTCCGTACAAGTACTGATGGTATTTGCGTATTGCATATATTATTGCTAAAGCCTCTCTGTCTATCTGCGCGTAGTTACGTTCCGCCGGTATAAGCGAGCGTGAGGCGTACGCGACAGGCCGCTCGCCAGCTGGCGTAAGCTGTGACAGTACCGCGCCCACCCCGACACTGCTGGCGTCCGCCGTTACTATCAGCGGTAACTCGGGAGAATAGTGCATGAGGACTTCACTACTGGTTAGCATGTCCTTAACCTTTCTGAATGCCCTTTGACATCTATCATTCCAGTCGTATTTCGAACCCGACTTTAGCAACTTGTATAATGGTGCTAATATTGTACTTAAATTTTGAATAAACTTGGAGTAGTACATAATCATACCTATAAACGATCAGAGTTCCGCTACGTTCACGGGTGCCGGTGTATCGACAATTGCCTTTACCTTGTCGGGACACGTATGTACGCCCTCTGCACTGATTATATATCCTAAATAGCTAATCGACCTTGCAAAAAGGTCACATTTCTCTTTTTTAACTCTTAAACCATACTTTTCCAAGCGTTGGAAAACCTTGTGCAAGTTTTCTAAATGTTCACTGGTCGTTAACCCTGTAATTATAACGTCATCTAAGAATACCCCCACCCGGGGTAAATCTGCAAATAATTCCTCGAGGCGTCGCTGAAAAATGCCCGGACTAGACGACAGGCCATACACGAGACGATTGTACATAAATAAGCCCTTGTGGGTATTAATGACTGTATACTTCTTAGACTCATCCAAGAAAAATTGTGCATAAGCCTGGGACAGGTCAATTTTACTGAATCTTTGGCCCCCGTGCAAGCGAACCAGTAAGTCTTCTACCCGTGGTAGTGGATAACGGTCAACCTCTAAAACTTTATTTAACGTCAATTTATAATCTGCGCAAATTCTTATGTTACCGTCCTTCTTCACTACTGGCACGATCGGCGTTGCCCAGTCCGAACGCTCGACAGGTGTGAGGATGCCGTCCCGCACGTGCTGCTGCAGAGCTCGCTCCACCGGCTCGCGCAGCGCATACGCCAGCGGCCGCGCGCGCATGAACACTGGCCGCGCTCCCTCCCGCAAGTGAATGCTCACCGGCGGGCCAGTGAAGCCGCCCAGCCCATCCGCGAACACATTACAATATCTGGAACTGAATTCTTCTACATTAAACTCCTCTCCCGATAATTTATTTACTGTCGTTAATTTGACAGTAGGTAGCTGAATACCTAATTCTAACATCCATTGCCTACCGAGTAAAGCCATTTTACCCTTTTTTATAATGTACAAATCGAGCTCTTTAACTTTATTATTATACATAACTGACGGTGTTATTACCCCCACAGGACATACTATCTCGCCCGTATAGTATCTCAAGACAATGTTACATTTGTTAATGGTTAAATCACTAAATACTTGCTGGTACATTTTATAACTAATGCACGACACCGCACTACCTGTGTCGCATTCCATGTTTAGCAGTATATTATGTACCTTTAATGGCATCATAAACGGTTTGCACTGACTTAACGCTAAGAGATTTAAATTAATGTCAATTACCTCTTCACTCTGATCACTTTCACCTTCTCCACTACAGTTTGTTTGTTCTGATTCCAGGTAATATTGGTTCGATATTATATTCGGACACACACGTCGAATGTGACCTGACTTGTTACACACACGGCATACGTATCGGCCGAACCGACAAGTGGACGTTTCATGTGCCCCGCCACAAGCTTGACAATGATGACGGCGCTCCGCATTCGTTCCAGTGCCATGACGGTGCCCGCGCACCCTGTTCTCGCCGCGCGCCCCGTGCTCGTCGCGCGCCCCGTGCTGGCCGCGCGCCCCGAGCTCGCCGCGCGGCCCGGCCTCCCGGGTCGTACCTCTTGTGTACCGCGTGGCTGTCTTCTCACCTGCCCCACTCGCGGTATCCCTCCTTTGCCATCTTGTGCCTTCTATTGCCAGACAATCGGCCGCTGTCGCCTCCCCGTTTGACCTTTTCTGACCTTGAACTACGGCCGCCGCATCTTTTTCCGCTGCCTCCAAACTAATCGCTAAGCTATAGGCTTTTGAAAAATCTAACTTAGGTTCAGCGAATAACCGTTGGCGAATCGTCTCACAGTTGATACCACATACCAACTGGTCTCGTAAACTCTCTTCCAGCCCCGCCCCAAACTCGCAAGTCTTGGTCATTCTCTTGAGAACAGCGATGTACTCAGCTATAGATTCGCCACTTTGTTGAGTCCTCTTCCTAAACTTGTACCTCTCCGCCAGCTCACTCGGCTTGAGTTGGAGATGTTTTCCCATGATATCCACTATTTGCGTAAACGACTTTGTCCTAGGTTTATCAGGTGTGCACAAACTCACTAATAGTTCATAACTTTCCGCACCCATAAGCGTAATTAGCGTCGGTACAAACAGCTCACTTTTCACCTCGTTCACTACGAAGTACTGTTCCAACCGTTCGATGTATAACCACCAATCGTCTTTATGCACATCGAATTGTGTTATTTTACCGATCGTCATTATTGTAGTTTATTATAAATTATCGCACGCTGAATATATATTTTAGTTCTCGTCGCCACTGAACTGTTGGTAAGTCGGGATAAGGAAACAACGTATTCACGGTACTAAGTTTAATGTTCGACTGACACAAAGAAATATTTATGCAGATACCTACATTACAGAGGGGTTAAAGTCCAAGCCAATAGATTTAAATTCCTGTTTGAGAAGTTGTAGGTCTTTCAAAACGGTGTCTGCATCACCTCCTAGAGTTCCATCGTCTAAATACCACACGTTAAATTTTGAATTCAGTTTCTGGATAATTGGATGAATAGCCAAGCTGAAAATGACTGGCCCGAGAGGGTCACCTTGTTGGCATCCTACTGCAGATTCCAAAACATTGTCCTTGTATAATAATTTGGAAGGGTACCTGTAACATTGCCACATAAAACCATAAATTTCGGTATTGTTTGTTAATAAAAGCAAAGTTGCTTTCCACATCGCCTCTCTTATACTTTCGGAACGTTTTTTCAAGTTCGAATTCCATTCTTCCATGGTTTGAGTAGGGAAGTTTCATTTTAATTAACCTGGATTAATCGGGTTAGAACAGGTCGTCTTTTGACCTCCAGGTTTTGGCCCAAATAAACGCTTGACATCGACGGTCAACACGGAGTAATTGGTCGCATCCAGCCGCGAAGGCCACACAACCACGAGGACCACTCTGCCAACGCCTCCTGCTGTCTGCGACACCTCGCCGGACGTAATTACGTTGGACAACAATCTTTACGATATTTTTTATATACTAGCTAAGTAACGTAGTTAGTTTTACTCTCTGCAAACTTTTAATTCGTAGACAATTTTATTTTAAATTTTCAAGCGTGTTAAATGCGAGTTACCTTGGTTCTCTGATCTCTTTTCCCTTTACCGTTTATCTAGTGAGCGTTATCTAACCGGCGATTGCAATCGAGTTGATAGGATACTACATACATATTCGCGTACTTTACCCTTACGGACCAAAGTTTTCTCCTCCATTTTCCCTTATTATTTTTTCAAAGTCAAAGATTTATTTGCAGGTAAATATGGTTACAAAAGTTCTTAAAATGGTAGGTAATATTAGTAGCTTTGCATATTTAATCATAACATAATGACATACAAATTTTTGTTATAGGTAGGTACAATTACATTTTTACAATAGTTCAATCCGCAACTTTTTTATACACAAATTATTCCTTTTTTTACTTTTTACATCAAATTGTATTTCTTTTCCCCTATTATTTCTTAAAAAAGTCTAAATTAAAACGTGTTCTAAAGTGGTGAAATGTGTTTCTTTTTTTTTTTCGCTACAGTATGTGAAAATATGTCGTTGAAATAAGTTATCACTCGGGATCGCAGTTTTATTCATCGCTTCCCGCTATTTTATTTCCTAAATACAACTATAATGGTCAGAGCACAACGCACTAAAATATGCTTTTGGCAACACAACAAATTGAGGTCAAAATGAAGAAGTTATCCATCGGTCACTGGCTGATATTGTTGATATAATAGCAACTAGTGGCAAATATTGATTTGGCGCAAGTAGTGTTCGTACTTTTTTATTTTGAGTAAACAAGGGTTATCACAGAACGTTTTGCAGTAAGGCAACAACAATATGACATCATGATCCCTCGATATTAGAATGTTGGCACCAGTGCAAGCGGCACTACTCCCCTCTCTCCCTCTCCCTCTCTCTCTACTACTAGTGGATGCACTCCGCGCGGCTTAGTACGGGACCTACTGCTCGTACATCGATGTCTACGAGTACATTTATGATGTCCTTTGAACTGAACCTACCTCCGTTGATAGTTTATTACCTTTTTTGCACTTCGCTGTGTAGATAAAGTAACTGTAAACGACGGCCATACAGTGCAAGTGATGACGACGGCCATACAGTGCAAGTGATGACGACGGCCATACAGTGCAAGTGATGACGACGGCCATACAGTGCAAGTGATGACGACGGCCATACAGTGCAAGTGATGACGACGGCCATACAGTGCAAGTGATGACGACGGCCATACAGTGCAAGTGATGACGACGGCCATACAGTGCAAGTGATGACGACGGCCATACAGTGCAAGTGATGACGACGGCCATACAGTGCAAGTGATGACGACGGCCATACAGTGCAAGTGATGACGACGGCCATACAGTGCAAGTGATGACGACGGCCATACAGTGCAAGTGATGACGACGGCCATACAGTGCAGGTGATGACGACGGCCATACAGTGCAAGTGATGACGACGGCCATACAGTGCAAGTGATGACGACGGCCATACAGTGCAAGTGATGACGACGGCCATACAGTGCAGGTGATGACGACGGCCATACAGTGCAAGTGATGACGACGGCCATACAGTGCAAGTGATGACGATGGCCATACAGTGCAAGTGATGACGACGGCCATACAGTGCAAGTGATGACGACGGCCATACAGTGCAAGTGATGACGACGGCCATACAGTGCAAGTGATGACGACGGCCATACAGTGCAAGTGATGACGACGGCCATACAGTGCAAGTGATGACGACGGCCATACAGTGCAAGTGATGACGACGGCCATACAGTGCAAGTGATGACGACGGCCATACAGTGCAAGTGATGACGACGGCCATACAGTGCAAGTGATGACGACGGCCATACAGTGCAAGTGATGACGACGGCCATACAGTGCAGGTGATGACGACGGCCATACAGTGCAAGTGATGACGACGGCCATACAGTGCAAGTGATGACGACGGCCATACAGTGCAGGTGATGACGACGGCCATACAGTGCAAGTGATGACGACGGCCATACAGTGCAAGTGATGACGATGGCCATACAGTGCAAGTGATGACGACGGCCATACAGTGCAAGTGATGACGACGGCCATACAGTGCAAGTGATGACGACGGCCATACAGTGCAAGTGATGACGACGGCCATACAGTGCAAGTGATGACGACGGCCATACAGTGCAAGTGATGACGACGGCCATACAGTGCAAGTGATGACGACGGCCATACAGTGCAAGTGATGACGACGGCCATACAGTGTAAGTGATGACGACGGCCATACAGTGCAAGTGATGACGACGGCCATACAGTGCAAGTGATGACGACGGCCATACAGTGCAAGTGATGACGACGGCCATACAGTGCAAGTGATGACGACGGCCATACAGTGCAAGTGATGACGACGGCCATACAGTGCAAGTGATGACGACGGCCATACAGTGCAAGTGATGACGACGGCCATACAGTGCAAGTGATGACGACGGCCATACAGTGCAAGTGATGACGACGGCCATACAGTGTAAGTGATGACGACGGCCATACAGTCATCATCAATCATTTATTTCGGAAAACATCCATATCGTGTTAGTATTAGAACTTACCAAACTATGTTAATAAGTAGCATGAAAATAAAAAAATAAAATCAAGATTACAATCAAAATCCAAAATTAAAATCAATATCAACATTTAAAAAAATCAAAATCACAAAATTAAAATCAATTGCAAAATAATAATTACAATAAAAAAATGAAAAAATAATAAGAATAATAAATAATACCAAAATTACAATAAAAAAAAAAATAATAATAATAAAAAATTCAATTAGAAATAAAACCAAAATTAAATTCAGTTGAGACCAATCAAAATTAAACAAAATTAAATTAACATGAAATTAAAATTAAATCAAACTCTGTGTACTTCTACTCTGTGTACACTCTGTGTAATTTGCTAACATAAGTGTCAAGAAGTCTTGGTTCTTACCGAGCTGTACATGACAACATCATGGACTCTGTCCCTACTAGCAAGACCGACAGTTGCTGACATTTTATAGCCGATAGTATTATTGTATGCAGCACTGAGCTCTGGTCTGGATGAACTTTAAGATAGTGAAAGTAAACGCGCGAAGTTGGAGCTCAGTGAGCGTCCACGTGATGCTGTGTGAGTGTTACAATGTTTCAAATGAACGAAGTTGGCTTTACAACGTTCCTTGCAAAGGTATCTTCTAAATATTGTAGGACTGGTATTTCTGGATTCTCACGAGTAATGAAGACCCGTCCAGTGCGTACTACCACCAATATTAAGACGGGTAACACCTTAAGTGCGATGTCATGATATTAGGGCAGACGTCCAGTAGTGGCCGGAGTTAAGCCTGCCGTAACTCCGGGGATCTTGGCGTAATCACCGCGCTTGGCAGACCCAGTGATGTTATTAGTTCGCAGGTAGGTGCTTTCGAGTAATCCTTTAGTCGCCCCTACGACACCCCGTGTGCAACTGATGGGATGACCTGATTCCTCGCTGGAACTTACAGGTAAGTATGGTAGAAGTGATGGCAAATAATTAAACTGCTTGTAGAGATCTACGTTTTGAAAACAACGGAATAACATGATTCAACTTCACACAGTACATTTCACACTGAACTTACTCACTGTTACAAAGTATAGTTCTATAAAACTCGCGCGCACATTCGACAGTCAAATAGACAAGTAACGAAAGTTTATTGTTCGAGTGAAAAACTACATTTCTACTAAATGGGCTGTGGAGAGCGCTCGTTGGAGAATTGGGGAAAGGTAAAACAAAATCTGCGTCCAGTGTTCAACTAGAACCTCCGTGTTTAGGCACTGAGTTAGTAGTTACTTACTCAGGGCTGTGTTGACTTTGTTTACGTAGTAACAGGGCTGTGTTGACTTTGTTTACGTAGTAACAGGGCTGTGTTGACTTTGTTTACGTAGTAACAGGGCTGTGTTGACTTTGTTTACGTAGTAACAGGGCTGTGTTGACTTTGTTTACGTAGTAACAGGGCTGTGTTGACTTTGTTTACGTAGTAACAGGGCTGTGTTGACTTTGTTTACGTAGTAACAGGGCTGTGTCGACTTTATTTACGTAGTAACAGGGCTGTGTTGACTTTGTTTACGTAGTAACAGGGCTGTGTTGACTTTGTTTACGTAGTAACAGGGCTGTGTCGACTTTATTTACGTAGTAACAGGGCTGTGTTGACTTTGTTTACGTAGTAACAGGGCTGTGTCGACTTTGTTTACGTAGTAACAGGGCTGTGTCGACTTTATTTACGTAGTAACAGGGCTGTGTCGACTTTGTTTACGTAGTAACAGGGCTGTGTCGACTTTATTTACGTAGTAACAGGGCTGTGTCGACTTTATTTACGTAGTAACAGGGCTGTGTCGACTTTATTTACGTAGTAACTGGGCTGTGTCGACTTTATTTACGTAGTAACAGGGCTGTGTCGACTTTATTTACGTAGTAACAGGGCTGTGTCGACTTTATTTACGTAGTAACAGGGCTGTGTCGACTTTATTTACGTAGTAACAGGGCTGTGTCGACTTTATTTACGTAGTAACAGGGCTGTGTCGACTTTATTTACATAGTAACAGGGCTGTGTCGACTTTATTTACGTAGTAACAGGGCTGTGTCGACTTTGTTTACGTAGTAATAACAATGAAGGCATTGAAATAAGTGAGATAAAACATTTTAGAACAGGTAACACATAACGCCTGTATTCTCAAAGGATTAGGCAGAGGTGTACCTATAGTACACCCACATTTCCCCACTTATTATGTTTATGTCCCATGTAATGGGGCGAACTTATTCCATCAACCGGGCACAAATCCAGACTCTGGGCTGCTACTGTGAAATTCTAGATGGAAAAACCCAATAACACTTTGCCTGACCTAGGGATCGAACTCAGGACCTCATGCTCAGGAGTAGCGCTTGCGACCACTAGACCAACGAGGCAGTTATGAATTATCTTTGCTACTTGACCGCGTTCCGCGATTTTCAATTGTAAATAAATCTTCATAAGATATTTTTACAACTTTATGTCATACCCCTAAAATATCATGCAAAACTGTTCGAATAAGAAGCATGTCATATCTTGCACCATTCGTATGAAATCCCGCTATCATTGCATGCATTCATTGCTTGGAAAGAGCGAGCTAAGTCAAAACTAATAAGACACAGAAAGTTGCGATGCGTCCTTGCCACAGAATCGCACTGAACTGAACCACACTGCACCGCACCACATTGTACCGCTCGGCCACGCCTTGATCGCGACGCGATTGTTATGAGGAGTTGTTACTGCTCGCAGAACACTGATTTGTTCAGGATAGCTTTAATGTTTATATTTATGTGCTAATCTTCATGGAGAAAACGGTTTTACTTAGCTATATATGCTTTCCTAGATTTTCTTGTAGTATACGTGTTTGTTATCGTGGCTAAATAATCAGTCGTTGCAATCTGTTGGTGGCTTACTTGGTTACTTCTATTCGAGTTTTGTTCTGAGCTATTACCCAGACATAGTTCTAACAATTTACTAACTAGCTACGCGTGAAGCATGTTTGAGGTAAACGGCTAAGTAAACGATTTAGAAGATATTTCAGCGATGAATCAGTGAATATTACAATAATTTTCATTAGATGTTAAGGCATTATTTAGATGCAAATTACTGATAAAGGATGAATTACGTACGGAACCTATCTGTTAATGCACTAAATCATGAAGCGTAAACGCCCCCCCCCCCCAATGCAACGTGCGGCAGTGCTCAGTGACTGCGAGTACCCGGGCGCGAAGCAATCGGTCACCTGCCTCCAGTTGCACGACACTGGTAACCAACGCGAAGCAATCGGTCACCTGCCTCCAGTCGCACGACACTGATACCCAGTGCGAAGCAATCGGTCACCTGCCTCCAGTCGCACGACACTGGTAACCAACGCGAAGCAATCGGTCACCTGCCTCCAGTTGCACGACACTGGTAACCAACGCGAAGCAATCGGTCACCTGCCTCCAGTCGCACGACACTGATACCCAGCGCGAAGCAATCGGTCACCTGCCTCCAGTCGCACGACACTGATACCCAGCGCGAAGCAATCGGTCGCCTGCCTCCAGTCGCACGACACTGATACCCAGCGCGAAGCAATCGGTCACCTGCCTCCAGTCGCACGACACTGATACCCATCGCGAAGCAATCGGTCACCTGCCTCCAGTCGCACGACACTGATACCCAGCGCGAAGCAATCGGTCACCTGCCTCCAGTCGCACGACACTGATACCCAGCGCGAAGCAATCGGTCACCTGCCTCCAGTCGCACGACACTGATACCCAGCGCGAAGCAATCGGTCACCTGCCTCCAGTCGCACGACACTGATACCCGGCGCGAAGTAATCGGTCACCTGTCTCCAGTCGCACGACACTGATACCCAGCGCGAAGCAATCGGTCACCTGCCTCCAGTCGCACGACACTGATACCCAGCGCGAAGCAATCGGTCGCCTGCCTCCAGTCGCACGACACTGATACCCAGCGCGAAGCAATCGGTCACCTGCCTCCAGTCGCACGACACTGATACCCAGCGCGAAGCAATCGGTCACCTGCCTCCAGTCGCACGACACTGATACCCAGCGCGAAGCAATCGGTCACCTGCCTCCAGTCGCACGACACTGATACCCAGCGTGAAGCAATCGGTCACCTGCCTCCAGTCGCACGACACTGATACCCAGCGCGAAGCAATCGGTCACCTGCCTCCAGTCGCACGACACTGATACCCAGCGCGAAGCAATCGGTCACCTGCCTCCAGTCGCACGACACTGATACCAGGAGGTGAGAAGAAGCAGGAGGCATATTAATATGTCTAAAGCTTAGGTTTCCTAACAAAATGATTCCGTCATATTTTTTTTAATAATAATAATCGTTTATTAATAAAAAGGGGCACATTTACAAAAAAACAAATATATATTGCGAACAGTTATAATAGAGCACAGTTCCTTTTTGCCTGAACTAGGTTGAACCTGTGTTTCAGGCTACAAGGTGCATTAACACCTACTTAAAAACAAATAAATTAACATCAAGTGAGTAGTAGAGTACTGAAATTAAAGCATACATTAACAATAACTATAAATAAAAAAACCTCGTCGGACTGCCTCGTTGGTCTAGTGGCCGCAAGCGCTACTGCTGAGCATGAGGTCCTGGGTTCGATTCCCAGGTCGGGCCAACTGTTATTGGGTTTTTCTATATGGAATTTCTCAGTAGCAGCCCAGAGTCTGGATTTGTGCCCGGTAGATGGCAATAGGCTCGCCCCCTATTACATGGGACTTAAACATAATTGGCGAAATGTCCGTGTACTATAATAGGTACATCTCTGCCTAACCCTTCGGGGAAACAAGGCGTGATGTTATGTTATGTTATGTTATAAATAAAAAAAAACATTGGTGCAGTTTGTACGTGTTTGCAGTTTACTTGCAAACAATAAGTAGATCCTCTGTCTGTTCATAAGACAGAGGTTGTAAAAGGGTAATTACAGATTTTTCACACCTCAAATAATTTAATTTAATGTACTTAGTTTTCTATTTAATCTATTGTACAGAAATGGACGTAATAATAAAAAGAATCTTTCCACAAAGGCATGTTTGGAGGTAACATTAGAAATGCATACTATATCATTCCGTCTCTTGTTAGTATTGTCAGCATTGTATGTGAGCATGGTGTGCTGTTTTAATATTAAACGCGTAATGAAAAGCTGACGAACAGTCATCACGTTGCAGGATTTATATAGCCGATCTGTGGGAAAGAAAAAGGGATGGAAGTTTGATACCTTTAAAATTGCTCTTTGAGCTCTTTCAAGAGGAAGCAAGATCATTTTTGATGCGCCACCCCATGAGGTAATACAGTAGTAACAAAGGGCGAAATAAACCTGTGTGATTAATTAAGGATCTGCAAAATTTCGTATTTTTTTAAATACGTATATTAATTTGCGCACTCTTTTAACCAGACTTTCAATATGATGCCGAAAAGAGAGAGTGTCGTCTATTATAACCCCGAGGTATTTAATGTTACAGGTTTTGAGGATATGAGGACAATAATGCAATCGTTAACTGACAGGTTAGCACATTGATGAGCACGTATATTCAAGTTAGCAGTGTTAAGTTGCGACTTGCGCATGGAGAAATGAGTATATTTCGTCTTGTCAGCATTTAATGTTAGTAAGTTGCTTTGGAGCCAGTCAGTGATAGTATTAAAACCGATTTGAGCGTTTTTATATAATTCGCTACTATTTTTAGCTGAAAAAATTAGTGCCGTGTCATCAGCATATGATATGATTTTGCCGTGCTTGATATTTAGGTTACACAAGTCGTTAATACAAACCAGGAATAGGGTGGGGCCCAAAATACTCCCCTGGGGGACACCAAATCCAGTATTTTCTGCTCATCGCTCGTAAACTCGTCAATCTGAACACATTGGGATCAGTCGTCTAAGTAGTCAGCAAGTAATGTCAGCGTCGTTCCCCTTATTCATATGGCCTCTAATTTTCTAAGTAGCACAGGAACAGAAACAGTGTCAAAAGCTTTTGCTAAATCAAGGAAAACTCCCAGGACCTGATTCCCTTTGTCTAGCTCTTCCGAGACATAATCGGTCAGGCTATGCACCGCATCAGCTGTGGATAATTTGGCTCTGAAGCCAAATTGCGCGGTTGACAAGAGGTTCTTTTTTTCTAGGTAGTTAACCAGCCTATTGTTTATGATTTTCTCAAGTATTTTCGAGATTGAGGGGAGTAATGATATTGGCCTATAGTTATTAACCAAGTCCTTGTCTCCAGATTTATATATAGGGATAACAATTGCCTTTTTTAGACATTTGGGGAAAATTCCTTTGGAAAGACAGACTCAAAAGATATGCGTCAAGGGAGGTACCAATATATGCTTAAAGAGTTTAAGGATCTTGCTGCTTATATTATCCCATCCAACTGCACAACCGTCTTTAAGACCAGAAATGATTTGGGATACTTTGTCTTCGTCAGTGTCCAGCATCGCGAATGATTTTAGGTTAGAGCAGCTGTAAAATTTTTGGAAAGATGGTTGGGCGCAAAGTTTCGGAATCTGTTCGGCCAAAATTTTCCCAACATTGACAAAAAAGTTATTTACTTTGTTAGCGGATAAAAGTGGTGAAGGGTTAGTAAGCAGTAATCTCGAAATTGATTCACGTTATTTAGTCATGTAGGTGGCGTTTTTACTATGCTTCCAAATTTGTTTGCTATTGATACCTGCTTTATCTAATTCGTGTTTATCATAATCATTTTTAAACTTCTTTAAAAGATTGTTGCAAAAATTTCTGTACCTTTTATAGGTGTCTAGAATGACTAAACTACCAGGGTATTTCTTAGTTCTCTGATGTAGTCTATCTCTGTGTCTTATACAGCGGATTAGTCCAGGAGTAATCCAAGGTTTAATATTACGAAGACGATTATTTACCGGCACAGCTGTCGTATTATGCAATATTGCTTGTTGGACATGTTTTATTAGGTACTGTTATAGGTCTCCACCGATTTGTCTTTTTTAAAAAAAGACTTATTTACTTCTGGAAGATACGTATATTTTTGGATATTACAATTTAGGATATACACGTAAATTAGGATATTATTATTTAGCATAACGCGTGAGACCTATAGGCAGAACCGTCTGTAACCGAGGTTGAGTGTCAACTGCTTAAAAAAGATGGCGTCTCCAGCCGTCAAGTAGATAATCATGGAAGCGCTGACGAGGCGCTGATCTGGCATTAACCCTTACCGATTTAGGGTATAACACCTCCCCTTTTAAGAAATAACTTCGGGGTTGCTACGAAGTTATGTAATTATTATGTATAAAATCAGGCAATCAAGTATTTTAGATTCTAGTTCTAATAGCTGGAAGAGAGGTTTCCTCGATATCGGAATTACTGTTTTCTGTATTAATTTTACAAATCGATTCCGGTTTTGATGAAAAATATACTTTAACTGATGGGATTCTGCTACCAGGTCGTATACATTTATAAACTTTAAAACATACATAATTATGATATTATAAGTACAGTAATTAACATAGTGATAATAGAATAATGCATCCCATATTTTAAGATGTGTGGTTGACTGTCAAGGACGTTATCTAGATTACTTAATTGTTTTAGAAAGATATGCTTATTAAACTTCAGATCATCTAAATCAGTATTTAGTAATTTAATAGGGGACACATTATTGATTGATTGGTTTAATCTCATTACATCACAGCAAGTGTCATTCAATAAGTTAAAGTCAGGAAAGGCAATGGGTGGAGATATATTTAATGCGTTATATTTTGGGATCAAAGTAGTACCCTTACAGTAACCTATGCAGTTTTTAGGGATTGTAAGTATTCCGGTACCTAAAACATTAATTTCTAATAATTTTGAATTTCGGCATTCTATTGAAACTCTATTAGACACTGACTGTATGTAAACCCATTTATTATTTTCTATGGGTTTCCACATATCTAGATGACCATAATCCACCATCTTTAGTAGTGGTTTCACAATATTTTGGAATTTCACTGATCACTTTTGACATGTATTCACTTTCACAAATAGGTCTGATGTCTGACGCATACACAGTTGTCATGTTGCACACATATTTTCCTGCGGTGACAATCTTGCAATTTTCCAAATTGTTTAAAGTGCTGTATTGGGTTTTGTCTTTGGTCATTGCAAAGTATTTGGAACTGGGTAAAATTAAACTGAAGGTATTAGGCTTACTTAAATTGTGAGGAGTAGGCAGAGCAATGTTATGAAATAATACATATTCTTTGATAAATACTAAAGGTATTTGTAACACGAAAAAGATCTTATTACTAGCATAATAACTAATTACTCTAGATACATTCAAGATTAAATGAATAGAATTTAAATCTAAATTAACAGGTAGCTCCAAGTCGTTAGGTAAGTATTGGTAGTTATCGGCAAGCTCTCGGAACAATTGTTGTGACGTAATCATCGATGGGTGTAGAATATTTTGGTTACTAAACAGGACCGCATTTGTTATGTCTTCGAGTTGGAATGACATAGTTAAGATTGACACTTCTAGGTTATTAAGTATATGAACAATTTCTAGTCGTAATAATAATTCATTTGTTTTGTTAGTTACATTTATTAAGTTGATCGAGAGTTTGTCGATAGCTTCGTTTAAATTAATTTCATTAATTTTGATTTGATTAATAGAATTATTAAAAGATGAAATTGTCGATGTGGTTAATAGAATATTTTGCTTCATTAATGAAATTAATTTCTTCTCATTATTTTGTAGTACATTTATAGCGTCATCAAACCTGAGACCATCGTTTTCGTCCAGATTACCAAATATTTGTTTTATCAGAGTACCTAGTCCTCCCACCCAAGCACGTTTTGATCGTTTCTCTAACAAATGTGAAATAGATAAAAATTCTTTGTACATGTCACTGTAGCGGGCATTTAAGGGTTCTATTATGTTATTACAACTATCTTCTATCATACTAATTCTTTTACATAGCTGTTTAGTAGTGTTTAGGGCGGAGTTTATGTTTTCAATATGCGGACCGATGTGTGAAATATCAAGGGGCATCAATACGTTCAACTGTCCACTGCTGATTTTCAGTGTGCCGAGGTAATCGAAATAGAGTCCAAGACTTGATTTAATCTGCTGGACATAGTAGTCCTGTTGGTTTCGAGCCTGACTTGGAGTTCTGCAAATTAATAGCTACATTAAATGAATATATAAGTACTTATATGGTAACTATACCTACTTTATGTATTAATACTTAAGTTTAGACCTACGAATGTTTAAGACACTACTACTACTACTACTAACTATGGGTTACTTCCGACATCAGCTGGTTTCACCTCATCAAAATGATGGGTGACATGACGCCGATTAATAAGCAAGGCAAGTGTATTATTACTATTAACTTTTACTATTTTATAAGGACCTTTCCAAAGAGGGGAGAGGGCCTTACGTAGTCTCAAATGATTTTTGAGATACACAAATTCACCGACTTTGTATCTAACTGAGCGAGTACGGTTATCGTAATAAGACTTTGAGGATTCTTTGGATTTCCTCATGAAGTCTAATGCTTTTTCACTTGAATACTTTAGTCGGTTCTGTAGCATACGGACATACTCGGGATAAGTAGCTCCCGGGGATTCATCATAAATAGAATTAGGTATGAATGGTTTATTACCGAACATTAGTTCATAAGGTGTAAAGTGAGTCGTGGAATGAACGGCAGTATTATAAGCGAGCATGGCTGTATATACGTAACGAGGCCAATTTGTTTGTTCTTCATTATTATAAGACTTGAGGTACTCCTTAAGAGTAGAATGGCTTCGCTCCAGAGCACCTTGGGTTTGTGGGTGATAGGGTAAAGCCCACAGATTTGTTATTTTAAGGAATTCACATGTTTTCTTAAAGAGATCCGACGTGAAGTTGGTACCCTGGTCGGTGAGAATCATTTTGGGGATGCCAAATATAGATATAAAGTGGAGTAGACATTCACTTGTTTCTTCTGCCGTAGTACTACGAATGGGATATGCGGAGGAGAACTTGGTAAGGTCATCTTGGATCGTTAATATAAATTTTAATTTTGCAGGACCTGCTTCGGGGAGTGGACCTACGATGTCCAGAGCAATTCGCTGACACGGTTCAGTTGAAGTGCTGGTAATTTGCATCGGAGCGCGATTGATTTTCCTAAGTGCATTATTTTCTTGGCACGACTTACATTGTTTTACGTATGATTCTATATCACTACGCATACCTTTCCAATAATATGTTTGTTTTATTCTATTAAACATTCGTGATGAGCCTAAGTGACCCGCTATGGGGATGTCATGGTTGTCGTGCAAGATCTTTTTAATTTCAGTTGAAACAGGATATATAATGTTGTTATGATATACATTGACCTTGATTTGCGTGTCATGGAAAAGGTAAGTAAGGATATTATAAACTTTGATGAATGAATGCTTTTCAACGGATTTTTCAAATCGGATATGCCAATTTCATTAACATTTCCAAATATTATTAATTCATTTCTTATTCTTTTCAGGGTTTCGAAAATCTCCGGATAGGGGGCTCCGTCAAAGTGATGGACTTTGGTAAACAACAGGTAGTATATTTTATTATTAATCTCAATTTTCAAGGACGAGAAAAGCTCTTTCTCGGAATTATGTACTCTAGTGCTAATTTCGAGGTCAGTCAATATATCTTGGATATATGGATTAGATTCGTCTAGATCAATAGACGTGGGAACCAGAATTACTTTTGCAGGACATTTTAAAAGGCTTTCATTGTGTTCCACAATTTCAGTGTTAAATAATTTATCTTTATTAGCCATAGATTTGAGGAACGTGGGATAGTCATCCATAGGGGCATTTGGACTTGCACTTATGGACGGTCTAGGACTAGAACCAAGTTGGGGATCGGAAGCCATCGATTCGTCCAATACGGGATCAGGTAATGTGATTGTTTCGTTCTTAATTTCTTCTCTGAGAGTGTCTGGGATGTTAGAAGGTAAGTTTATATCATCGATATTCGTCGATAGTAAGGCCTGACGAAGCGATTTGGACTGTTTGTTTGAGCTTGTCTAAGTCATCCTTGGTCTCAGTGCTGATGATAAGTCCTCCTTTCCCTATTTTACGAACGCCTCGTACTTTTAGCTTCATTTCTCCAGGGCATATTATTTTCTGTATCATGTTCTTTGTCTCATCACTGGACTTTGTATTGTCGCTCGGAAAAATCGCAACGGAGCTAAGATTATTGGGGCGAATAAAACTGCTGAACCCCTTCTTCACCATATCGGCAAAAGATGTGGAAGATGTAGAAGTTGCAGTTTGTTATATTACAACGGCCATCATTAAATTCGGTCAGTGTCATCAGTATTCGACATTAAGATGTCAAAATACGCTGTGTATTCGGACAGCCGTTATTATGTACCCGTTGTCCGCTTTCTTAGGAAACCAAATATTAACACCGTTACATAGAGATCTGTACAGGATAAACACTATAAACATTTCGTCAGTGCGTAGTAAATCACTGATAACTAATTATGACACAAGTTTAGTACAAGTTGTAGTCATATTGGCAGTTGCCTGCATTACAAATAGCTTGTTCGGTTGTATCTGCTCAGAATAGTCTGTAGTAATACATACCTCTTTGTTGCTGGTTCTAAATCGGGTCAGATGTCGTGTCTCCGTGTAGACAACACTCGGTGCTCGCAAACACGTCGCGACAGCTTACAGCGCCAGCCGTGTTATTGTAATTATAGCTCAGGCCTCAGCTGATGTGGTCGCCTCTCACTATATGCATGTACTCTGTATGCATTAGGCCTCAACCAACCTGTGGTCCAAGTAGTTAGCAAAGTAGTGTAGTATCCGGCTGTTAATATTTGACACATCCAGCTGTAGAAAGAGACTGTCAGACAAGCATGAGTGACAGAGACAATCATCTAAAAAGCCGAGTTTTTTCTATAACTCTATGTACCATACTAGACGTGTTCTTTGGTAACTTCGCGAAGAGACATCTTCACAGTAAATAAATACTACACTGACTATTCATTTTACCTGTTTAAAAGCAGACGATGTTTATAGATTGACATGATGCTGTTGGAATCAAATATGTATGACTAGTGACAGCATCACATCATCGTTACTTGTCGGGTAGTAAATACTTAAGCACTCATATCTTATGCATAAGGATACACAGAGGTTCCATAATACATCAGCCAGTTGAGCTTCTTACACAAGGGTCACGGTACAGGATCTCGCGAAGGGACGCATACATAATGTACACGGGAACGTTTAGGAGCATGTTTGTTGCAATAATGTACGCGCAGTGAGCTGATATCGTTTCACGAGGTCGCCGGTCGCCTCGTCGCACAAAGCGCGGTGAGCAGGTTCATTCGGTAAACATTTAGACCTTCCACGTCCCGCTGCCACCCGCGCGGCCGCTACACGCGCGGTGCGCTCGCGTATTGTTCGCGCGCTTAATGTAACTAACCTGTTATTAATATTTAACCACCTCCTCCTCCCAAATACCGCACATGCCCCTCTAGTGCCCGCAGCGGGCCCCGCCCCCTACTGTTTGACTTTCGCGATATAAACTTGAAGTTAGATGTTTAATAATCGTTGATTGGCATCGCGGGTAGTGTGTCACCGACGCGATGCGAACATTGTTACGCGAGATGAAGTTATTTTTTGTTGTTTGCTTGTAAAGCGGTGTTTACTGCATGTTGTGCGTCACGCGTCGTAAAAGTTTTGCAACCCCGGGATTACGGCGTCCGCGTCCCGTCATCCGTGGGCTGTAAAATATCTCCGTATTCTATTCTGTTTACAGGCTTAGGGAATATAATATGGAAATATGCCATTTGTATAAATATTCCCCGAAAAGGTAGGCAGAAGCGTAGTTTAGTAAAAATACGAAATAGATAGTGCTTGTTTTTCGATCACTAGAATAATTACATAATGATAAAATTACTCATTTAACTTAAAAGGCTGTTGACGTATCTTCTTGTGATCTAATATGTATTTCTGCTTACACGTGTATTTTCCCGCATCTACCTCGACCACCCGCGCTCTACATCCCACAACCTCCCTTCGGCGACCACACGGGAGGTATCGCTCTGCTCCCCAATCGGAACACGCGCATTCCTTCCTCCGACAACGTAAGGTACAGAACTACATAAACAGGGTGTCAGGAACATCGCGCAAGCTGTTGCCATGAATTCGGTACATGACTCTAGACCCACCAGCGTTGACATTTTTCGTAGATTATTAAAAAAAATGTTCCATACATTTTAGTTACTGTAATTGGTTGTAACACAACCGTTGTTATTAAATAAATAAATAAATTTGGCTCTGTAGATATTGCACTTTTGTAAGAAACAACAGGTTTTGTTTTTAATATCAATCAACTCAGCCTACCGCAGTCCACTGCTGGACAAAGACCTCTTCCAGGCCTATACGCGGTCGACACTCCACGACTCGTCTGCTCCACCAACCACCGGTCCTTCGACAAACATGGCCAGCCCACTGCCACTTCAGCTTGCTGACTCAGCAGGCTATGTCGGTAATTCCGGTTCTTTTCCGGATAACTTTATTTCTGATCTTATCCTTCAAAGAAACACCGAGCTTAGCTCGCTCCATAGCGGGCGCCATATAGGAAACAGAAGGTTTTGGTTTTAATAACCGACGAAAAATTTGAACGCTGGTCGGTCTATGTAGAATCATAACTGAATTCTTGGTAATAGTTTGCACGTCAATGTCCCAGACTATACGTTTATAAGTGACAGAGAGTACCAGCCACGCATGACACACGAAGAGCTGCCGACGTTAACAGTTCAGATGACGCGCAAGAAACGGGGAATTGATTCCGACGTAAGAGAGTACCTAATTGTAGTGCACGTTCACATTTGGCTGGAAGTATGTCACTGACACAGAGTGCGTCCCCGTGAGCGAAGCATCAGACACATGACGTCATAGCAGCCCCTATTGCAATTAATGAGGCTGCTATCCGTGCGATATTCCCAAATTATTCTACTTTTATAGCCACAACCATTACTCCGTACTAGCGCGCCCCGTGGAGCCGCGTGTGTGTATTGTTACTGACCACTACGGGAGCCGTGTGTGTGTTGTTACTGACCACTACGGGAGCCGTGTGTGTGTATTGTTACTGACCACTACGGGAGCCGTGTGTGTGTATTGTTACTGACCACTACGGGAGCCGTGTGTGTGTATTGTTACTGACCACTACGGGAGCCGTGTGTGTGTATTGTTACTGACCACTACGGGAGCCGTGTGTGTGTATTGTTACTGACCACTACGGGAGCCGTGTGTGTGTTGTTACTGACCACTACGGGAGCCGTGTGTGTGTTGTTACTGACCACTACGGGAGCCGTGTGTGTGTATTGTTACTGACCACTACGGGAGCCGTGTGTGTGTATTGTTACTGACCACTACGGGAGCCGTGTGTGTGTATTGTTACTGACCACTACGGGAGCCGTGTGTGTGTATTGTTACTGACCACTACGGGAGCCGTGTGTGTGTATTGTTACTGACCACTACGGGAGCCGTGTGTGTGTATTGTTACTGACCACTACGGGAGCCGTGTGTGTGTATTGTTACTGACCACTACGGGAGCCGTGTGTGTGTTGTTACTGACCACTTCGGGAGCCGTGTGTGTGTATTGTTACTGACCACTACGGGAGCCGTGTGTGTGTATTGTTACTGACCACTACGGGAGCCGTGTGTGTGTATTGTTACTGACCACTACGGGAGCCGTGTGTGTGTATTGTTACTGACCACTACGGGAGCCGTGTGTGTATTGTTACTGACCACTACGGGAGCCGTGTGTGTGTATTGTTACTGACCACTACGGGAGCCGTGTGTGTGTATTGTTACTGACCACTACGGAAGCCGCGTGTGTATTGTTACTGACCACTACGGGAGCCGTGTGTGTGTATTGTTACTGACCACTACGGGAGCCGCGTGTGTATTGTTACTGACCACTACGGGAGCCGTGTGTGTGTTGTTACTGACCACTACGGGAGCCGTGTGTGTGTATTGTTACTGACCACTACGGGAGCCGTGTGTGTGTTGTTACTGACCACTACGGGAGCCGTGTGTGTGTATTGTTACTGACCACTACGGGAGCCGTGTGTGTGTATTGTTACTGACCACTACGGGAGCCGTGTGTGTGTATTGTTACTGACCACTACGGGAGCCGTGTGTGTGTATTGTTACTGACCACTACGGGAGCCGTGTGTGTGTATTGTTACTGACCACTACGGGAGCCGTGTGTGTGTATTGTTACTGACCACTACGGGAGCCGTGTGTGTGTATTGTTACTGACCACTACGGGAGCCGTGTGTGTGTATTGTTACTGACCACTACGGGAGCCGTGTGTGTGTATTGTTACTGACCACTACGGGAGCCGCGTGTGTATTGTTACTGACCACTACGGGAGCCGCGTGTGTATTGTTACTGACCACTACGGGAGCCGTGTGTGTGTATTGTTACTGACCACTACGGGAGCCGTGTGTGTGTATTGTTACTGACCACTACGGGAGCCGTGTGTGTGTATTGTTACTGACCACTACGGGAGCCGTGTGTGTGTATTGTTACTGACCACTACGGGAGCCGTGTGTGTGTATTGTTACTGACCACTACGGGAGCCGTGTGTGTGTTGTTACTGACCACTACGGGAGCCGTGTGTGTGTATTGTTACTGACCACTACGGGAGCCGTGTGTGTGTATTGTTACTGACCACTACGGGAGCCGTGTGTGTGTATTGTTACTGACCACTACGGGAGCCGCGTGTGTATTGTTACTGACCACTACGGGAGCCGTGTGTGTGTATTGTTACTGACCACTACGGGAGCTGTGTGTGTGTATTGTTACTGACCACTACGGGAGCCGTGTGTGTATTGTTACTGACCACTACGGGAGCCGTGTGTGTATTGTTACTGACCACTACGGGAGCCGTGTGTGTGTATTGTTACTGACCACTACGGGACCCGTGTGTGTGTATTGTTACTGACCACTACGGGAGCCGTGTGTGTGTATTGTTACTGACCACTACGGGAGCCGTGTGTGTATTGTTACTGACCACTACGGGAGCCGTGTGTGTGTATTGTTACTGACCACTACGGGAGCCGTGTGTGTGTATTGTTACTGACCACTACGGGAGCCGTGTGTGTGTATTGTTACTGACCACTACGGGAGCCGTGTGTGTGTATTGTTACTGACCACTACGGGAGCCGTGTGTGTGTATTGTTACTGACCACTACGGGAGCCGTGTGTGTGTATTGTTACTGACCACTACGGGAGCCGTGTGTGTGTTGTTACTGACCACTACGGGAGCCGTGTGTGTGTTGTTACTGACCACTACGGGAGCCGTGTGTGTGTATTGTTACTGACCACTACGGGAGCCGTGTGTGTATTGTTACTGACCACTACGGGAGCCGTGTGTGTGTTGTTACTGACCACTACGGGAGCCGTGTGTGTGTATTGTTACTGACCACTACGGGAGCCGTGTGTGTGTATTGTTACTGACCACTACGGAAGCCGCGTGTGTATTGTTACTGACCACTACGGGAGCCGTGTTTGTGTATTGTTACTGACCACTACGGGAGCCGCGTGTGTATTGTTACTGACCACTACGGGAGCCGTGTGTGTGTATTGTTACTGACCACTACGGGAGCCGTGTGTGTGTATTGTTACTGACCACTACGGGAGCTGTGTGTGTGTATTGTTACTGACCACTACGGGAGCCGTGTGTGTGTTGTTACTGACCACTACGGGAGCCGTGTGTGTGTATTGTTACTGACCACTACGGGAGCCGTGTGTGTGTATTGTTACTGACCACTACGGGAGCCGCGTGTGTATTGTTACTGACCACTACGGGAGCCGTGTGTGTGTATTGTTACTGACCACTACGGGAGCCGCGTGTGTATTGTTACTGACCACTACGGGAGCCGTGTGTGTGTTGTTACTGACCACTACGGGAGCCGTGTGTGTGTATTGTTACTGACCACTACGGGAGCCGTGTGTGTATTGTTACTGACCACTACGGAAGCCGTGTGTGTGTTGTTACTGACCACTACGGGAGCCGTGTGTGTGTATTGTTACTGACCACTACGGGAGCCGCGTGTGTATTGTTACTGACCACTACGGGATCCGTGTGTGTGTATTGTTACTGACCACTACGGGAGCCGCGTGTGTATTGTTACTGACCACTACGGGAGCCGTGTGTGTGTATTGTTACTGACCACTACGGGAGCCGCGTGTGTATTGTTACTGACCACTACGGGAGCCGTGTGTGTGTATTGTTACTGACCACTACGGGAGCTGTGTGTGTGTATTGTTACTGACCACTGCGGGAGCCGTGTGTGTATTGTTACTGACCACTACGGGAGCCGTGTGTGTATTGTTACTGACCACTACGGGAGCCGTGTGTGTGTATTGTTACTGACCACTACGGGAGCCGTGTGTGTATTGTTACTGACCACTACGGGAGCCGTGTGTGTGTATTGTTACTGACCACTACGGGAGCCGTGTGTGTGTATTGTTACTGACCACTACGGGAGCCGTGTGTGTGTATTGTTACTGACCACTACGGGAGCCGTGTGTGTATTGTTACTGACCACTACGGGAGCCGTGTGTGTATTGTTACTGACCACTACGGGAGCCGTGTGTGTGTATTGTTACTGACCACTACGGGAGCCGCGTGTGTATTGTTACTGACCACTACGGGAGCCGCGTGTGTATTGTTACTGACCACTACGGGAGCCGTGTGTGTATTGTTACTGACCACTACGGGAGCCGTGTGTGTGTATTGTTACTGACCACTACGGGAGCCGTGTGTGTATTGTTACTGACCACTACGGGAGCCGTGTGTGTGTATTGTTACTGACCACTACGGGAGCCGTGTGTGTATTGTTACTGACCACTACGGGAGCCGTGTGTGTGTATTGTTACTGACCACTACGGGAGCCGTGTGTGTGTATTGTTACTGACCACTACGGGAGCCGTGTGTGTATTGTTACTGACCACTACGGGAGCCGTGTGTGTGTATTGTTACTGACCACTACGGGAGCCGTGTGTGTGTATTGTTACTGACCACTACGGGAGCCGCGTGTGTATTGTTACTGACCACTACGGGAGCCGCGTGCGTATTGTTACTGACCACTACGGGAGCCGTGTGTGTATTGTTACTGACCACTACGGGAGCCGTGTGTGTGTATTGTTACTGACCACTACGGGAGCCGTGTGTGTGTATTGTTACTGACCACTACGGGAGCCGTGTGTGTGTATTGTTACTGACCACTACGGGAGCCGTGTGTGTGTATTGTTACTGACCACTACGGGAGCCGTGTGTGTGTATTGTTACTGACCACTACGGGAGCCGCGTGTGTATTGTTACTGACCACTACGGGAGCCGTGTGTGTGTATTGTTACTGACCACTACGGGAGCCGCGTGTGTATTGTTACTGACCACTACATGTAATGCTGCTAAAATATCCACTGAGCATTGTACGCGAGTCTGCTTGCGGTAATTATATTATCAATATTAGTAGAGAGAGAGCGAGCGGATGCCTCGTTGTAGCGGTAGCCGCGGGCGCCGGGCGCCAGCCGGGGCGCCGGGCGCCAGCCGGGGCGCCGGGCGCCAGCCGGGGCGCCGGGCGCCAGCCGGGGTGCCGGGCACTGAAACAAACTCAACCTCTACACTCCCCAGTTTTTTGCATAAATCATAAGCTCTTACAGTTTCACAATCCTGTACTTGTTACTAAATTAAATAACCGCAGAGAAAAGTTTCTTGAACGTGAAAGTTCAACATTTAGGCCATGTTTCATGTCTCGCCGCTCGCGGATAAACTTGTAATTTAATAATCCAACAGATACAGGTAATGGATTAATTCCGCTTTGAGTTCGCGCTGCAGTTGAACTGTGGAACTACTTAGCAGGCGGCGGGGAACTGGATAATGTCAACCTTCGTTTGCTACAGTTTTGTCACATTATCAACAGACGCTGATATAATATACATATATATCTATAAAAATCGATGTGTGTATGTATGTATGTTCCCTATGGGTTCCAAAACGGCTGGAGAGATTTTAATGAAATTTTCAGGCAATCTTTAGATTAGCCCAGCGGGTGATCCTGTGAAGTTTGGTAGCGATCGGGCTACCGGTGCGAAGTCGGGGCGGGTCGCTAGTTATCATTAAAATCCCATTTTAAGTATTTTGATGTTCGGAATCTACTTTGTAAAAATCTTTTACAACCTTAAACACACTTGATGAGTTGATAATTCAGTCTCACGTTAACATACTTCTTCTTGTCATAATTTCCTCTCTCCTAAATTGTTGCGTACCCGACAGGGTCCATATTGATCTGTAACTTATTTTTTACCATCTCTGTAACATATGGAATGCAATAAAAAATTGAGTATTGAGTATTGATTAACATTTGCGGCCATTTCCAATCTCTAACTCGAAAACTATAATTAACGGCACGAAATGCACAAAATTATTTTTCTGAGTTTCTCGCTTATAAAAGCCAGCGCCTAATATCGGACACGTTTCACCACTATCCGGATGGCCTAATATTAGTCTGTCTCTCATCGGGCGCTGCTGAAGATGACACGTTCAAGCTGGAACTACAATGTGAGCTGGCAAGCGGCGCGGGCGCAGCGCGCAGACATATTAAATGCGGCCATCAGCACCGCTCACTGCTTCACCTGCATCACACGGCAGATACAGGTTTACACTCATCATCATCTTCCTGCCCTTATCCCGTATCATTTGGGGTCGGCGCAACACGTTTTTTTCTTCCATTCTGTCCTGTCACTCGTCAAACTATCACTGACTCCCTTTTCTTTCATATCACTTCTCACACAATCCATCCATCTTTTCTTTGGCCTCCCTCTCCCTCTCCATCTATCCACATGTAAACTCATAACTCTTTTAGCAACATGCGTTTCATCCCTCCTCTTCACATGACCATACCAAGACAAACGATTCCCTTTCAATTTTTCAGTCACTGGCGCCACTTTCAAACTTCCCCTAATATATTCATTTCTCACTTTATCCATTCTCGTCACACCACACATCCATCTTAACATTCTCATCTCCGCTACGTGCAATCTTTTTTCATCCGTCTTTTTCACAGCCCAACATTCTGATCCATACAGTATGACAGGCCTTATCACGGACTTGTAGATTTTACCCTTCAACTTGAGAGGCATCCGTGGGTCACAAGTTGTTCCCGTGACCTGTCGCCATTTCATCCATCCTGCGTTGATCCGATGTGTTACATCCCGGTTTACCTCACCATCCCCTTGAACGAGCGACCCGAGGTACCGAAAGTCGGGACAGATTGGTATGGGCGTTCCGGCGAGAGCTAAAGGCACTGGATTGGAGAGACCGCCGAAATCGCAGAACAAGATACAGGTTTACACTAAACGTGGAATATTTCAGTTATTGGGGCAGAAACATGGTATGTGAATCATTTGTAATACATTTCCTTTCTTTAAGTTCGCCTTCATAATGACGAAGATAAGATAAGATTTTTATTTGCTTAAACATGTGTGTGTGAATACATAGAAAGTGCATACAAGATGATAAAGTAAATTAAGTCCAACAAGTTAGCCACTTCGTGACGTGCCAAGTAATGGATTTATACAATTTAAAAATAAAAAGAGCATAAAAACTAGCCATATTAAAAGTTGTCATACTTAATTATTAATGGGTCATTAAAATTACAGAGTAAATCAACATTATTATAAATACTTTAATATAATAGATACGTTCATTTTTTCTATTACGTCAAGCTTATACTGCACTGCTTTCCGAATTATTTTATTTAGTGGTTGACACAGGAAACGACCCTTTTACAACTACTACAAAAGTACTACAAGCTACGTAGTGCCACGAGCTACGTAGTGCTACGAGCTACGTAGTGCTACGAGCTACGTAGTGCTACGAGCTACGTAGTGCTACGAGCTACGTAGTGCCACGAACTACGTAGTGCTACGAGCTACGTAGTGCTACGAGCTACGTAGTGCTACGAGCTACGTAGTGCTACGAGCTACGTAGTGCTACGAGCTACGAGTTCTACGAGCTACGTAGTGCTACGAGCTACGTAGTGCCACGAGCTACGTAGTGCTACGAGCTACGTAGTGCTACGAGCTACGTAGTGCCACGAGCTACGTAGTGCTACGAGCTACGTAGTGTTACGAGCTAAGCTCTACGTAGTGCTACGAGCTAAGTAGGGCTACGAGCTACGTAGTGTTACGTTCTAAGCTCTACGTAGTGCTACGAGCTAAGTAGGGCTACGAGCTACGTAGTGTTACGTTCTAAGCTCTACGTAGTGCTACGAGCTAAGTAGGGCTACGAGCTACGTAGTGTTACGTTCTAAGCTCTACGTAGTGCTACGAGCTACGTAGGGCTAGAAGCTACGTAGTGTTACGAGCTATGCTCTACGTAGTGCTACGAGCTATGTAGGGCTACGAGCTACGTAGTGTTACGAGCTAAGCTCTACGTAGTGCTACGAGCTACGTAGGGCTACGAGCTACGTAGCACTACAATCTCATTCTAGAAACAATCGTGTCTTGTGTCATCATAAAACTGATTTTCTACCTTTCATAACTTCTCAGAGAACTCTCTTAATTGGAACATTCATAACCCTCAGTGGTACAATAAGAGACACAAAACCAACAGAAATGGGTCAAAAATCAACAATTGAAATTGACGCCTGTTCGCAAAGTACAGGAAATGAGCCCGATTTACATTATTGACTCGCCCCGGAGGTCGGTGCGGAGGTGCGTGCGCTGAAGGGGGGGGGGGGGAGACGCTCGTAATCTCGCTTAATATAAACTAAATAATAAATCAGCTTTGTTCTTAACATCATTCAAGCGGCACGACGTGATTTCTGTTGCAACAGTCGAGCTTCACCAGTACTACCGACTATTTGGCGCTAGTTTAACTAACCGCGGGCTTCAATGCAACCCGTATGTTTATTGTTGCAGTGCTTCTCAGATATTGTTGCAGTGCTTCTCAGATATTGTTGCAGTGCTTCTCAGATATTGTTGCAGTGCTTCTCAGATATTGTTGCAGTGCTTGTCAGATATTGTTGCAGTGCTTCTCAGATATTGTTGCAGTGCTTCTCAGATATCTGCTAATTTCCTGTTAGATTATGCTTTAAGTAATAATCAACCAAGTTCTTGGTAACTATAACAAGTGCTATGCAAACCCACCACTTATGAGGTAAATAAAATACTTAAATACAAAATTATTCTGTTTTGGCTGCAAGCGTTGGCAAGTCGAGGTGGATTCTCTTTACGATGGTATTTCGAAATGAGCCCAATCTAACGGACCAGTAGTTGGGAACATCGACTCAATCTCAAATCGCTAATTGACAAGAGAAAGACAGCAAGCATGGAGTCATTGTTCCTGCGAGGAAGGTATGACCTGAACAAGCATGGAGTCATTGTTCCTGCGAGGAAGGTATGACCTGAACAAGCATGGAGTCATTGTTCCTGCGAGGAAGGTATGACCTGAACAAGCATGGAGTCATTGTTCCTGCGAGGAAGGTATGACCTGAACAAGCATGGAGTCATTGTTCCTGCGAGGAAGGTATGACCTGAACAAGCATGGAGTCATTGTTCCTGCGAGGAAGGTATGACCTGAACAAGTTCTCCCACGTACAACCTATGTGAGTGTGTGTGTGGTGAGTGTTAGTGTGCATGTGGTGAGTGTAAGTATGCATGTGGTGAGTGTTAGTGTGCATGTGGTGAGTGTAAGTATGCATGTGGTGAGTGTTAGTGTGCATGTGGTGAGTGTAAGTGTGCATGTGGTGAGTGTAAGTGTGCATGTGGGGAGTGTTAGTGTGCATGTGGTGAGTGTAAGTGTGCATGTGGTGAGTGTAAGTGTGCATGTGGGGAGTGTTAGTGTGCATGTGGTGAGTGTAAGTGTGCATGTGGGGAGTGTAAGTATGCATGTGGTGAGTGTAAGTATGCATGTGGTGAGTGTAAGTATGCATGTGGTGAGTGTAAGTATGCATGTGGTGAGTGTAAGTGTGCATGTGGTGAGTGTAAGTGTGTATGCGGTGATGTGTACGTTAATAGTTGAATGATAACAGATTTTCCGTATCAGCATAACAGCATTTGAGCTCGTAGGTCTCGAGTTCAAACCCAAGGCACGCACCTCTACCTTTGCAGATTCAGGTGCGTGATGTAAGATTGTCACTTGCTTAAAAAACGGTGAAGGAAAATATCGTGAGGAAACCGGAATTCCTGAGAGATATTTCTCGCCGGCCATGTGAAGCCAAGTCAGAGGCCCATGGGCGGCATTAAGACTCTGACACCAGGTTGGTCACTCACTAACCGCACGAAAAGGAATGAAAGCTCAATAAGCCTTACGATTAGCCTTTTTATTCTAGTTCAACAAATCCCACAGTCACGGCCGCTCGGTACAACGGCGGAAGGTCACAATATCATCGTGGGCCTCCATCTTCTAATGAGGGGTACCTACTGTATGTCTCCTGTTTGTTACATGAATTTGCTGTTTCATTAGCTGGTGTTCCATAAAGAGTATTCTTTCTATGCACATAATTATCTAATACAAGAATTTCTTACCTCTGACAATCGTTTTGGTGATAGTTTGTTTTCAATGACGCATGATAAATAATATTATTTCTGTTAATTGGTGCAAAAACACTTTTACGCGGCAAAATTAAAATTAAATTATGTTTTTAGAGTTCCGTACCTAAAAAGGAAAACACGGAACCCTTATAGCATCACTCGTATGTCTGTATGTCTGTCCGTCTGTCACAGCCAATTGCTCCGAATCTAATGGACCGGACCGCTTAAGTTGAAATTTGGTACACATATGAATTTCTGTAACCAAAACACGGAAGTGTAACGTAAATAAGTAAATTTTGAACATAAGGGTCACGTTTGGAGGGCAATAAGGAAATAAAAAAAAGTTTAACAAACTATTCCTTGTGACAATCAAATGAAAGGGTGGGGGTCACGACTATTTATTTTTTTTACAATTTTAAAATAAATAGTTTTAGAGTTATTTAAGAAAACATACCACGAATCAACCACGTTTCAGATTATCTAAGGTACACACTTCTTTTATGGGGTACTGTGTAAAATGTTATAATAAATTACCTCTCGATATTCTTCAACTAAATGAGAAGCAATTTAAAATATGCATTAAACGCACACTATGTAGACAAGCATATTATAGGTTGAATGATTATATCATAGATAAAAATGCTTGGCTAAATGCTGGTCCTGCTCCACAGCCACTTGGGCATTGTAATTTTTTTTTTTTTTTTTGGAAGAAATGCGTACCTTTTTTTCTGACATTATGACCTTATTGTTTACTTTTAATTTTTATTTCATCAAGTTTTAGATGTAGAATAAGTAATTCAATAGGTAGGATCTTCATTCACAACACATATATACCTAAAGACACCAATTGAAACATTGAAACATAATTGAAACATTACCCACGGCTGAACGCTGGGTCCCAAAATACAGGCGATAGCTTAGTTTGGGAACCAGTATCACCAACTCCTGCGATTAACGTACCTTTTATTTAGAAATAATAATATTGTGAATGATTTTGTGGTTTTGTATAAATTAGAAGCATACCATGGAGCTATTGTATGTTATGTTGATGTGCGGGATACACATTTATGTGCTGGGTTGGTGAGGAATAAAACCAATGTTGAAGCTTGAAGCCTTCTTTAATCTTCTTGTAGTGTTCCTATTTCTTCAACTGCTGCCCGCTGACTGTGCCGATACCGTTGTTTTTTGTTTTTGGGGAATGGCATCTCGCAGTTCAACCTATAGGAGGTTGTCGACTGCTTAACCGGGCTTTCCTGTGGATGCCTCAATAAATTAAGGCCTCCAGCCAGGCTTAAAACTAAGACTAAAAACTAAGCGACTACACGCTAAGGGCACCCCCTGTGGGGTACGGACCTCGGCTTAGGGCGTCGCTGGGAGAGGACAGCAATGGGACATGCTGGATCGGATTATTTGGGGGCAAATTTAGAATTACGGGCTCAGCTGCGCGGGCTGGCTCGAGCAAGGGTCGGGGTGGGTATGGACGGGGGCGTCGCGGTGGCCCTCGGCGGCGAGGACGGAAGCACGGCGGTCTCGATTTGAGTTTCCGGATCGTGCTGGTGGCGGGATTACTCTCCTGGAGGAGAGTTATGGCGTCATCCGGGACGGTTAGGGCGTGCCTAGGACGGCGGATGCGACTTATGCGCGACGGTGTGTAGCGGGCGGCCGCCGCAATCAGGGGATTCGGGTGTTTGGAGGCAGATTCGAAGAAACGCTTGGCGAGGCGTTTCATGAACTGCTGGACGGTTGGGATTTTTAGATCAACGTGAAGAGACTCGTTGCGTACATAATAGGGTGCCCCCGTGACCTTTCTGAGGAAACGGTTCTGTAGGGTCTGCATCCTATGGAGCAAGTGTGGCTTAGCGTGCGCAAATACAACACAAGCATACGTCATGATGGGACGGATGACTGCGGTGTAGATGCGCAGCTTGCACTTAAGAGATAGTTTGCTACGCGCGGTCAGGATGAAATGATGTGCCGATACCGTTTTTTTTTTTTTTTTTTTTTTTTTTTCCTAACTATGGCATCTCGTAGTTGGCCAAGAGTGGCCGTGACTACTTAACCGGTCAATCCTGTGGCTGCCTTAAGCTAACTCAAAGCCTCCAGCCAGGGGCGTGTTACTTACAATACTAAGTGACTGCGCGCTAAGGGCACCCCCTGTGGGGTACGAACCTCGGCTTAGGGCGTCACTGGGGGGACAGCAAGTTGGGACAGGCTGGATCAAATTGGATAATTATTATTTATCTGGGGAATTTAAAACTACAGGCTCAGCTTCGGCGCGGGCTGGCGCTTCTTCGAGCAAGGGTCGGGGGGAATTATTAACTCGGGGTTTTCGCGCTGGACCTCGGCGGCGGGGTCGGAATGTCGGTTTTTTGTGTCTGTGTATTGTACTAGAAGCCCTATTGCTTTCCTGGAGGAGAGTAATAGGGTCGTCTGGGACTAATAGTGTGTGCCTCGGACGGCGGACTTTACTAATATTGGAGGGGGTATATTTAGCGGCCGCGACAACTAGGGGGTTGCGATGTTTGGCGGCGGTATCAAAGAAACGCTTGGAGTTGCGTTTCATGAACTGGAGGATGGTGGGGATTTTGAGATCGAGATGGAGGATCTCGTTCCGGACATAAAAGGGGGATCCCGTGATCATTCGGAGGGCACGGTTCTGTAGGGTCTGCATCCTATGGATGTGGTGGGGTTTCGCGTGAGCAAAGACTGCACAGGCGTACGTCATAATAGGACGTATGCACGCCGTGTAAATGCGCAACTTGCACTTTAGTGACAACTTGCTTTTTGCATTCATTATCGAGTGGAGTCTGCCGAGAGCGAAAGCGGCGCGCGAACGAACCTTCTTTATGTGCTCTGCGAAGGTGAGGTGCTCATCGAGAATCACACCTAGATATTTGGCTCGCTTCTCCCAAGGGATAGGCTTACCGAACATGGAGATTGGTCGGGGGGGGGGTGGGCCTATGGCGCGGTTTTGAATAAAGAACCGCTTGACTTTTGTCGGGATTCACTTCAATTCTCCACTTCCTGAACCAGTCGCCAAGTTTGGTGACCGCTCTTTGGAGAGTGAGAGAAATCGAGGCTTGTTTGGTGCCTGAGCAATAAATGGCCGTGTCGTCTGCGAACAGAGCCAACTGTGCCTTTTTGCTCCTGGGTATGTCGCTGGTGAACAGCGTGAAGATGAGGGGGGCAAGCACAGAGCCCTGGGGGACGCCTGCGCGGATTGGGTGGGGGGAGGATAGTGCTCCTTCGATGCGATAGCGGAAGGTGCGGTTCGACAAGAAGTCTCGTAAGATGAGTACGAGACGGTCCGGCACACCGAGTTGGTAGAGCTTATATAATAAGCCGTTGTGCCAGACTCTGTCGAACGCTTTCGCTATGTCGAAGTATATAACACCCGTCATCATGCCACGCTGGAAGCCAGCGCTTATGTGTTCGATGATGCGGTGGGCCTGATGCACACAAGAGTGCTGGGTTCGAAAACCAAACTGTTCGTTTGGGATGAGGCCTTTTGTTTCGGCATAGTCTCTGAGACGCTTATAAATAAGTTTCTCATAGACTTTGCCGAGGACATTGAGCAGACTGATGGGGCGGTAGCTCGAGGGCTCAGATTTGGGCTTTCCAGGCTTGGGGATGCCGATGACAGTGGCCTTTTTCCATGCATCTGGGAAGATGTTATTGCTCATGGCACCATTGAAGATGGTGGTCAGTAGCATTATGAGGTGGGCAGGGAATAGTTGTATTACCCTGTTTGTGATGCCGTCTGAGCCGGGAGCTTTACGGGGCTTTAAACCCTTGATGATATCATGCACTTCGTCTGGAGTGACGGGAGGCAGAGGATAATCAGGGTTTTCGACGGGGGGAAGGGAGGCTCTACGTTCGACTTCAGCGTCGACTTTTGACAAGTGAGCTTGGTCTACTGGTTGAGAGCTGGGAGAGCATTGAGCCTCGAGGCTGTTGGCTAGGCATTCAGCCTTGTCAGCATCGTCGAAGGCGATGGTCTTGTCAGGGCGGAGTAGGGGGGGCATGGAGACTACTTCATTGGACTTTAGTTTCCTTTGAAGTTCCCAGAAGGCCTGATGAGTGGGCTCTAGGTCGCTTAGCATCCTGTCCCAGCCAGCGGTACGCAGCTCCGCTAGGCGTGTTTTTACAGCTCGCTGTAAATGGCGCATATGGGCTTTGTTCGCAAGGCAGGGGAAGTTGCTGTATGCACGGACAGCCGCGTTCTTCTCGCGCAACAGTTCACGCACATCGTCCGGCAATCTCCAGCGACGGTCATCGTCCGCTGGAGTTACCTTTGAACAGTCGTTCAGGACTGATTGTACGTGCTCAGTGAGCGAGTCGATCGCGGCCGTCGTGTCTGCGACAGAGTCGAACTGATCAGGGATGGAGTCCAGGTGTTGGGAAGAAGTGGATTTCAGGCTATTGCTTACTTTCCTCCAATCTGTGACTATTTTGGTGAGAGGGGGTTGAGTGGGGTCATGGAGACCGACACGGGGGGCCAGTTTCATGACCACTGGTCGGTGGTCAGAGGAGAGCTCTTGTACCGCCTCTATAGAATCCAACCGTAGGTTGATATTCTTCAGAAGCGCTATGTCGAGGACGTCGGCGGTATGGTTGGGGTCGTGGGGAAAATGGGTTGGAGTCATCGGGGCGATGACATCGAAGTTTAGTATGGGGCAGAGCCCGAATAGTTGTCTACCTCTGGTTGAGGTGGTGTTGCTGTTCCAGGCAGGGTGTTTGGCGTTGAGGTCGCCCGCTATGATAACGGAATCACTCAGGCCGAAGAGGGCAGAGAGGTCGTCAGAAATCGACTGGGGATTTTCTGACGAGGTTTGGGGGGGAACATAGGCCGATACTAGGGTGATCGGTTGGTGGCCTGACATGCCTAGCCGGCATACAGACACTTCTAATTTGGATAGGGGGGGAGGGTCCATAGGGATGCAGTGAAGAACCTTTCTATAGTATATGAGGGTGCCACCCTTGTGACACCGAGACCTGTCGTTGCGAACTACGCAGTAGTTAGCGATTGACGGGTTACGGACGTTGGGCTTGAGGAAGGATTCCTGTATAAGGAGAATATCAATTTGATGATCACGGAGGAACTCGGCGATCTCATCGCGTTGATCGCGAATGCCATTGGCATTGAAGTAGCCTAATTTAAGGGATCGGGGCTTAGTTCTCCCTTTGGCTTCTTTATCCATAGTGGGGGTTGGGAAGGTTGGCGAAGGAGGATAAGGCTTGCGTGATCTCGGGATATGAGTTATATATCTCCAGAATCTGCAGAAGGTTGCCGGCATTTCTGGCAGCGACTATTCGCTTGCCATTTTCCTGGCGCGTGGGGTGAGGAAGGCCGTGAAGGTGCCCGAAATAATATTGAAGGGGTCAAGGGGGTTAGGGCCAACCGTAGTCGGCGAGTGGGGGGGTGCATTACCGGCTGCAGGGGCGGTTTTAGGCGCTTGCACCGGTCTCGGGGGGAGGGTGGGGGCGGGCGCGGCGGCGCGGTTGCGGGGGTCCATCAGCGCTGGGATGGATGGAGGTGGGGGGCTGGTTTTGGCCAGGGCCGGGAAAGCCCTTTGATGGTTAAGGGCCGTCCAGGGGCTAGGCCTTTGAGGGCTTAGCCGTTCTGGCATTTGGGTCGAAGGGGCGGGGGCTTCCCTTTGCTGGCGGGCGACTGCGCGCTTGGCCAGTTTGGGGGATAATTTCGGGGCTTTAGGGCAGCCCCGGTAATTTGCCGGGTGACCTGACTCACCACATAGCACACAGCTAGGTGGCTCGGTGCAGAGGGTACGGTCTTTAGGGCGGGGGCAGTCAGAAGTGCCGTGCTCGCCCAGGCACTTGACGCACCTGGGTTTAGCGTGGCAGTTCTTCTGCGCGTGGCCGTATAGCTGGCATCGGTGACACTGACCGATGAAGCCATATTTATTGGGCTTCTGGATCTCAAAGCCCACGAGGTGGCATATGGTTTTTACACCAAAGATCGGGTGGTGCCCTTCAGTTGGGGGACAGACGACGAGGACCATGTCGAATGCATGGCCGCCTCTGGCGCGGTGCATTCGGTGGACCTCCGAAACAGGGATATTTTGGGCCTCTAAGTCGGCCTTGATGGCGTCAGTAGGGATTTCTTTAGGAATCCTACGAATTACCACTCGGGTCTGGCGCTCCTCGGGAAGAGTGTAGGTGTGGAAGGACACACCTCTCGCCCGAAGGAGCCTGGTGAGCTCCCTATAGTCCTTGGACGTAGGGATGCTCACTTTGATACCCTGCTGGGTAGAGCGGGCGTTGGTGAAACCGATCTTTTGCTCGGTGCACCATTGGGACACATCTGTCCACTTTGCCTTGTCCGAATGAACACAGGCGGGGGGGGTGCCAGCTTCTTGGGGGCAGAAGAAGCTGGAGTCAGGGCGGGGGGGGCATCCTGGGAGGAGGATGAGGGGGCGCTATTTGCCGCGGAGGCAGGGGTAGCAGATACAGGCTTACCGGCTTGGGACGGACTGGCTGGGATGGGTGCCGTGGGGACAGAGGCAGAGGAGGAGGTGGGGGCAGGGGCGGCGGGGATGGCTGCCGCCAG